>JAANDH010000869.1:2647-123020 GCA_011799765.1 Nymphaea thermarum
AGCAAATCGAAAGGCCGAACCTTGCTCTGATACCATGTAAATCAGGCCCGATCTTGAGAATGCAAAATGCTTCAAGGGATACACTCTTGAAGATCCCAACAACTTCAATAGGTAATACAAAGCCAAACCTCAAACTTGAGGAGAAGATACCAAATATATTAATCTCAAGAGAAGAATACACAAAAGAGGCCTAAAAGCCCTTAGTCAAAACAAGGGACAAAAATCCCTTATTTATAATACAAGAAAAGGAGGAGAAGAAGAAGGGAGATGGCTGTTGGGCCATCTCCAACAGCTAGAAATCTAGCCGTTGGAGGCTGGTCCAACAGCTATATTCCCTCCAACAGCTATATTTCCTTTAAAAAATAATAAAACAAAGGTGAAAAATAAAAGGAAAAATACAAAAAGAAAGATAAAATTACAAATATGACCTAAGTACCCTAAACTATGCACATAAATATATATATATATATATAAGACATATATTAGCATACTAATATATGTAATATACATATAGATATATGTATAGATAGGGACATATACATTCTAACACGATACACCCCCTATTTACGATACGGGGGGTGTATCGTACCGTATTTTCAAAACGATACGATACGTACAACACTGAATAAATGAAAGGGTAAAAAAAGAATAACAATAAAATATATTCTAAACTTTAAAAAAAGAATGCATGGGTAACGTAAACTTCATCAAGGAAGGACTAGAAACTATAAGTAACTTGTTTATTCAGCCATTCCTCTCGTGTCCATCTCCCACTATGTATAGACTTTTTAGGATATACACTGAGATATTTAGTTTTCAGAAACTCTTACCTCCATTAATATCCGTTTCACATGATTTAACACAGTTTTCTTCAATGCTTGTATATGACTATATATGTGAATTCCCAAATCCCCCACTATTAATCATGACAGATTTCTACTTAGTTTTCAGAAACGCTTACCTCCTTTAATATCCATGTTTCACATGATTTAACATGCTTTTCTTCAATGCCGGTATATGACTATATATGATTTCCCAAGTCTTCACCATTAATCATGGCAGATTTCTACTTTTAATTCACATACTGTTTTCTGTTGTTATTCCTCTTCATGAAATTATGGTGTAGATAGTCCTAGTTCTTCCGCTCTTCTGGCCTTACCTCCAACTTATTATAGACCATAAGGAGCACATATAGCCATGCTATACTAGGAGCGGCAGAGAGAGAGATCCTAATCGAACACAATCACCAAGTTGTATGTCCATATATTGACAAGACGACACCTTCCCAGACCTTTGTTAACTAAGAGGGCAAAAAAAAAAAGACAGCTCCTGTCATAAACACCATCTTGTAATTGGAAGATGACATACTGCTACTTTTTTGTAGAACTGGGGGAAAAAGGAAAAGGAGGTTCACTGATAAAATGTAAACCAGTTTCTACTATGGCAAAAACTAGTAATATTGAAGGTGTAGTTTGGCACAAGGAAAGGAGTTGGCCTGACTATCCTAGCCATTTCCCTGCTAGAACTAAAGGTTAACCAAACACACTCAACTTACTCATTATGCTGATAGTTTGACATATGCATATAAAAACCTGTTTGCGAATTCTAAGCAGACTTGATAAGCTTTGATTGTGCTTATGCACTTAATCAGATACCTGTGATTAAAGTAATACACATGGTATCCCTTCAAAATTCCGAGCTGGCCTGAACCGCTAGGCATCATTGGTTGTGATCTACTATTTCTTTTATGGTTAATAATTGATCATATCGTTATGAATTTATTGCTGTCAACTGATTGAAGTTCACAGTTTTCATCTTTATGATTTTATTTGTTTTGCTTATATGTGTATGAAGGTCGAGTCAACAATAGAGTACATATGTCGATCTGAAGGGGCTGGAGCAATTCTTGTGTTTCTTACTGGCTGGGATGAGATATCCAAGCTACTTGAGAAAATTAAAGAAAACAGATTTTTGGGAAATCCTAGCAGATTTTTAATTCTTCCTTTACATGGTTCTATGCCTACCATAAATCAGCGTGAAATATTTGATAGACCACCAAGTGGCACAAGGCAAGTACTATATATTGCTGATTTAGTTTTTAGATGCAGTAAGTCTTTCCCTTTTCTTGATTAAATGTCATATAACCTTATAATTTTCTGTTGGATATTTTGTAGCTGGTCTTTGATGTTTTTCTTTTCTTTTTTCCATGTGACCCTTGAAAATGCCGTAGTTGCACTTGTTGGTGGTTTATTCCATTAAATGGATATCTGCCAGCAATGCTGTTCAGGATATTGTCTGGAACTATTTCCCTTTTCTGCTGTACAAAATTCTCCAACATCACCGAATGTGTGGATATTAGTTAATTGAGTTTTATCTTAAATGAAAAAAATGGTATCTAGCTGTTTCCTCTACTCATGACCTCAAAAGGCAAGTTTTGTTCCTACGTAAACAGGATTGTCCATGATATTTTCCTCTGTTATTATTGCTCCCTGGTTCACAGGTTTTGGTTGATAATAGCTGTTCATTTCATGGCCAATTGAAGTTTGTAAGTAGGTAAATCTGTGTTAAATTGATTGATGTCAAAGAAGTTGCTGTGTTGTATAAGTTCAGCCATTTAGATGTTTTGTTTATTTATGGATTTGTCTTAGTTGACTAACAATAAATGTGGCTGATCGAACAAATGACTGATTGCTTGTAGCCTATCATCCTGCTTCTTTGGTGCCTCTATAAGTTGGGGAGAATTCCAAGGACGTGATTAAACATTCACTGATCAGCACTGACCTCTGGTTGAGCAGATCATTTGGTCTATTATGCAACATTTTATGTGTTTTCGTCATATGTTGCTCATAATTGGCAGCGGAGCCATGTTATGTCAACCCTTATCCTATGACGTACAATTTTGTGCTTGTGCACTTAAACATTTAAATAATGTACTTTGTTAGAATACATAATGTTATGGGAACCGGGTCCAGATCTGGACCCGGTTACTTGGGGCGCGGGTATCGAGACAGGGCTCGGTACCCTAGGCTCTTTGCTCCCTCTTTATATTTTCACTAGTGGTGTAATTGTTGATTAAGTGAAATATATTTTTCTCTCTCCTAGGGTAGCGGTAGTGCACCTAGGTAGAGCTTCCCGTGGTTTTTTCCTCGTTTGAGGTTTTTCCACGTACATCTTGTGTTCATCTTCTCTTCTTCCTCTTCGTGGTTTGTGTTTCTACATGGTATCAGAGCCATCGAAGTTGGAGAAGAGCGTTCTTCGTGGATCGTTCGTCGTGGGAGTTGCCGTCGCCCGACGCCGTTGAAGTTCCAGCGTCCGTTTCCGTTTGCCGCCTTTTTTTCTCCGCCGTCGTCGCCGTTTGTGTCATCGCCCCTGCGTTCCGCCGCCGCCGCCAGTTGCGCCGCCGTCGCCAGTTGCACCGCTGTTCTACCGTCGCCGGGTGCCTTTTCTCTTGCTGTCCGAGGTATCCGCCACCGTGGGTGGCCTCTGCTATCGTCTAGGGTTCCGCGCCATCGCCTAGGGGTTTGCGTCGTTGCCTAGGGTTTTGTGTCGTCGTCTTCTTTGCCGCTGCCTCTTCTTCATCGCCCTCTTGGTGCCGTGTCCTTGGTTGTGATGGCAGCAGAGGTGGGGTCCCAAAAGGATACTGTTCTTGACGCGGGCGGCGCCTCCAAGACTGAGAATGTGCCGATCCAGGTCACCTCTATCCGCCTAACCAAGGATAATTACCTTTCTTGGTCTGCTGCACTTGAGATTGGGATTACTAGCCGTGGACGTCTTCCCTACATTACTGGAGACAAACCGCCGCCTCTTAAGTCAGATCCTCAATGGGCGACGTGGGCGTTGGAGGACAGCCAGGTGAAGGTGTGGATCATCAGTTCTGTGTCAGCCGATATTCAGCCCCTTATTCTGCGCAAACCTACTTCTTTTGATATGTGGACGGTTCTTGCGAAGATGTATGGTCGTAAGAAGAGGCATCTGCGCACTTATCAGATCAAGCGGAGTATTTACTCCTTGAAGCAGGGTGACATGTCTGTGGCTGCCTTCTAGGCCGCCCTGAAAACCAAATGGGAGGAGCTCGACTATCATGTTTCTGATGAGTGGAACTGCGGTTCAGACCATTCCCTCTACTGGGAAAAGGAATGGATGGATCGTACCTTTCTGTTTGTGGGTGGCCTGCGGGATGATTTTGAGCCTATTCGCAGTCAGATTCTCAATGGTGATGATATTCCGGGCATAGAAGAAGTCTATGCGCGAGTGGAGTCCGAGGAACAACAACGTCTTGTGATGCATCTTGACGCCAGCCTTGGGAGTGCTCCCTCTGCCTTTGTTAGCAGTGCCTCTGGTTCGGGGCCGCGGCCTGCCCGTCGGTGCACTCATTGCCATAAGCCTGGTCATTCTCTGGATTTCTGTTGGGATATACATCCCGAAAAAAGACTTGTCAGAGGTCGTCCTCCTGTGGGCAAGCGGGGTCCTTCTGTGTCTGACTCTAGTCTGAGCACTTCTTCTAGTGGGTCCAAATCCAAGCTTTCGTCTGATCAACTCAAGGAACTTCAAGCCTATATTGGACGTCTCTCTACTACCCCGGAGGAGGCCTCCACTTCTGAGGGGACTCAACTTGCCCAAGCTCTTGTTGCCTCTACTGATCAAGGTACTCCCTCTCCTAGTGACTGGATTGTTGATAGTGGTGCTACCCACCACATGACAGGGGACTCACAGTTATTTCAAGAATATCAGCTTTCTTCTGGCAAGCAACGCGTATCCATGGCAGACGGGTCTTCTATATCTGTAGCTGGAAAAGGGAGTATATCCCTGCTAAACAAATATCGCCTTCACAATGCGTTACATGTTCCTAATATTCCTGTGAATTTATTGTCTGTCAGCCGTATTACAAAGGAATTGAATTGCAATCTGATTTTTTCTGCTGACCATTGTTCCCTGCAGGACTTGGTGACGGGAAAGAAGATTGGGATTGGTTCGGTTATTGATGGGCTATATCGGCTGCCAGTTCAAGTCGCGTCTGCTTTGATTTCAGCTACGAGTGGCCAGTTGTCTGGTGTGGAAGATCGATCTACTATTCTGCGGTGGCATGAGCGTCTTGGTCATCTTTCCTTCCCTTTAATAAAGAAGTTGTTTCCTCATTTGTTTGCTTCTGTTTCCATTGACTCCTTCGCTTGTGAAGTGTGTCAATTTGCAAAACATGTCAGGGCTTCGTACCCCATTTCGTTGAATAAAACCACTCATCCTTTTGCCTTAGTTCATTCTGATGTTTGGGGTCCTTCGGGAGTACCCACTGGTCGTGGTTGCCGTTATTTTCTGACTCTCATTGATGATTATTCTAGATGTACGTTCGTGTACTTGTTGAGAGAACGTACTGAGGTTCCTATCGTTGTAAAAAACTTTGTTGCCTTTGTGGAAACTCAATTTCAAACGTCGGTTCAAGCTTTTCGCACAGATAATGCTCGGGAATGTCTCCCAATCTCTTGATGATTTCTTGCGTAGTAAGGGCATTGTTCATGAAACTTCTTGCAGTTATACGCCCCCACAAAATGGTGTAGCTGAACGGAAGAATCGTCATCTCTTAAATGTCACCAGGGCCCTCTTGTTTCAACGGAATGTTCCTAAACGGTATTGGGGTGATGCACTTCTCACTAGTGTCCACCTCATNTTCCAGGGATGTCACCTTCCATGAACACGATGCTTATTTTTCAGCGAATCCTCTTCAGGGGGAGTGTATTGGGAACAAAGGGGAAGAGTATTCCTCAGATCAACTGATTCAGTTCATGGACTTTTTGGATTACAAGGTTAGTCCTAGTGCGGTTGGCACTGTTACGGACAGTACTGATGAGGGCAGTCATATGGAAGCTTAGCCCACTACTACCCGTGATCACTTGTTTGGCCAGGTATATGTCAGAAAGGAGAAAGGTAAAGTGGAGGACGTTGTTTGATGTTGATAGAACCAATCCCACTTCTGTTATCTCCCCGGATGATCCAAGTTCACTGAATGAAGAGCTTGAGCTCCCTATTGCTTTGCGCAAAGGCACCAGGTCATGTACTTCTCACCCTATCCACCAATTTGTCTCTTATGCTAATCTTGGTGCAAGTTACAAGTGTTTTATCACATCTTTGTCTAAAGTTGTGATTCCCAGGTCGGTGAATGAGGCTAGGGAGGATCCCAAGTGGTTACAGGCTATGACTGAGGAGATGAGGGCTTTGGCTAAGAACAACACATGATAAGTGGTGGATATTCCTAGAGGAACTCACTTAGTTGGCTCTAAGTGGGTTTACAATGTGAAGTACAAACCCGATGGCACCGTTGATCGATATAAAGCTCGTTTGGTTGCAAAGGGATTTAGCCAGAAGTATGGGATCGACTATCTTGAGTCCTTTGCTCCTGTTGCCAAGTTGAAGACTGTGCGGGTTATTCTTGCTCTTGCTGTGCACAGGAAGTGGAAGATGGACCAGCTTGACGTGAAAAATGCCTTCTTGAATGGCCATCTGGAAGAAGAGGTTTATATGAGTATGCCTCCTGGGTATGCCCAAGAGGGAAAATGCTGTTACCTCAAGAAGGCCCTGTATGGTCTGAAACAGTCTCCCAGGGCCTGGTTTGAAAGGTTAAGGATTGTTATGAAATCTACTGGGTACAAGCAAGGGAATGAGGATCATACCCTTTTCATAAAGCAGAGAAATGGTATGGTTAGTCTTCTTCTAGTTTATGTGGATGATATGATAGTCACGGGCGATGATGTAGAAGAGAACAGAAAAATGAAAGAAATGTTAGCTAAGGAGTTCGATCTCAAGGATATGGGTAAGCTGAGATATTTTCTGGGAATAGAAATTGCTCGATCAGAAACTGGGTTGGTTATGAGTCAAAGAAAGTACACGCTTGACTTGTTAAAAGAGACGGGGAAACTTGGTTGTAGGCTGTATCTTACACCAATGGAATCAGGCACAAAGATCAGTATCAAGGCAGGGAATGTTCTGAATGAGGAAGGAAAAGGCCGATATCAGAGACTAGTGGGTAAGCTTATCTATCTTACACTAACTCGTCCAGATATCACATATGCAGTGAATGTTCTAAGTCAATTTATGCATGCTCCCACTGATTGCCATTGAAAGAGTGCAGAAAGGGTGTTGGGGTATTTGAAGAACAACCCAGGAAAAGGTTTGCTCTATACCAGACAGGATGATCTTACCATTGAAGGCTACTCTGATGCAGACTGGGCAGGGTGCACCGACACGAGGAGATCCACTACTGGCTACTGTATTTTTCTTGGTGGCAACCTGGTTGTTTGGAGGAGCAAGAGGCAAGAAGTGTGTTCGAGGTCCAGTGCAGATGCCGAGTACAGGGCTGTTGCTATGGGGGTGACAGAGATGCTGTGGTTGAAGATTCTTCTGACTGACATTCGTATTAAACTGGAAGATAAAATGAAGATGTACTGTGACGATAAGTCGGCGATTAATCTCGCTAATAATCCTGTCCTGCATGATAGAACCAAGCATGTGGAAATTGATCGCCATTTTATCCGTGAACGCATCGACTCCAAGGAGTTAATTCTGCCATATATGAAGTCTGAAGGCCAGGTTGCAGATGTGTTGACTAAAGGGCTTTGTACTTCTTCATTCGAAAAGAATGTTAGCAAGCTTGGCATGTTTGACATGTATGCCAAGCTTGAGGGGGAGTATTAGAATACATAATGTTATGGGAACCGGGTCCAGATCTGGACCCGGTTACTTGGGGCGCGGGTACCGAGACAGGGCTCGGTGCCCTAGGCGGCCTCTCTTTGCTCCCTCTTTATATTTTCACTAGTGGTGTAATTGTTGATTAAGTGAAATATATTTTTCTCTCTCCTAGGGTTGCGGTAGTGCACCTAGGTAGAGCTTCCTGTGGTTTTTTCCTCGTTTGAGGTTTTGCCACGTACATCTTGTGTTCATCTTCTCTTCTTCCTCTTCGTGGTTTGTGTTTCTACATACTTGATATGAGTGGTGATTGTTGCCTTGGTTCTATGAAACTACTAAAAATTTACATGTTGGAAAGTGAGGAGATTTATTGCAAGCAAACATTTGTTTTCATGCATGGGTTTGTTTTTCACCTCTTGGAGAATAAGGAAATTTATCGCAAAAGAAGTATTTAACATTGTGTATGGGTTTGAATCCTTTATTGGCATATATGGTTAGTATAATGCTTAGACACCTGATGCTTTGATTTATAGAGCTTTTCTCCATTTTTTGTCCTACGCCTACTTGTTTCCTTAAATAAGGCTTTGTGTAATTCTGCCTACATGTTCAGTCCAGCTTATAGGTTATCAGCTGTAGATTCTTGGTCTCTGGTTTAGGTATATACCAGACAGGCATAGTACTGATCCGGGTTGTACTAAAGTTAAGGCACCCTATGAGCTGAAACTGCGTATAGGTAACTAGAGTAAAATTATAGATGCAAATTTTGTTTCACAAGCCCAGAACCTCACAAAGTAAACACTCAGAAGTGCCCAGATGAGTCAGGGCTATGACACTCAAGAATAGTAAAATCACTCAAACAGCTTCAAACAGGCTTAATTCCAGGAGGATGCAGTCCCCCATTTGTAGGGACTGCTCTAGCTATTGGAGGGTTTCCAATGGCCAGAAGAGCTGCTGCTCTTTTGTGATACAAAAGGAAAACTAACAAATACAAACATGAACAAGTAAAAAATAGAAACTGATAATACAAAAGAAAGATAATATATATATATATATATATATATATATATATATATATATATATATATATATATATTATGTGTGTGTGTGAGAGAGAGAGAGAGAAATTGGTGGGTATGCGACCCTTAGGGACAAGATTGGTAAGGAATCATCTTGGCCATTAAGATCAATGGCCAAAATAAATCCTCATGGATCTTGCACTCAAGGGTCATACCAATTTCTCTCTCTTTCTCTCTCTCTCGATCGATATATATATATATATATATATATATATATATATATATATATATATATATATATATATATATATATATATATATATATATATATATATTNATATATATATATATATATATATATATATATATATATATATATATATATATATATATATATATATATATATATATATATATATATATATATTATATTTGTGTGTGTGAGGGAGAGAGAGAAATTGGTGGGTACCCGACCCTTAGGGACAAGATCAGTAAGGAATCATCTTGGCCATTAAGATCAATGGCCAAAATAAATTCTCATGGATCTTGCACTCAAGTGTCATACCAATTTCTCTCTCTCTCTCTCGATCGATATCGCGATATTAATGCCAAAACTAAGAAAAATGAACGAAATTGGAAAAAATAGTGATATTTTAAAAAAGGAAAAATATTTTATCGTGTTTTTTTGTGATTTTTTTATATTTTTTCGTGATTTTTTCATTTTTCTATTTTTAGCAGTGATATTATCATGGATTCAAATATAAAATTAAACTATATATATATATATATATATATATATATATATATATATATATATATATATATATATATATATATATATATATATATATATATATAGATAGAGAGAGAGAGAGAGAGAGAGAGAGAGAATTATTGGAAATAAACACAAATTATATAAATGAGCGTAATTGGGTCAGAGAGGTAATTGGTGGTTCAGGGAATTTGTGCGTTAGTTAACATTGAAATATTGGATCAGTATTTGCCAGGTACTGATATAATGATTCACGAACATCACCAACTTGCACAATTACTAGTCATAAATTTTAGTGGCTTTACCCACATGACACAAACATAGACTAAAAATGGAAACAAATAAGACTGTTATCACAAACAACTCAGTCTATACAATACCTAGGTAGAAAGGCCAGTCAAACATTTGAAATGGTAATATTGCTCTGAAGATGTTAATTTTATGAAGAAAGTAGTGTAGCTTTCTTGGTCAACATTGTGGCAGTTGAATGTTAATAGCTGGAACTTGAAGATGTGGAAATTGTCATAAAACCTAAATGTTCTTTTTGAGTTGCCTAGAGGATTGCCTCCAATTCGAGAAGTGGAGTTTAGAATAGATTTGGTACCCGGAATTTCTCCTATTTGAAAGAATCACTCCTTTTAAGGATGCAAATATCAAATGGCTCCAACCGAGTTGGAGGAACTGAAAAAACTATTACAAGAACTGATGGACAAAGATTTCACATGACCTAGTGCTTCACCATGCTCCAGTATTGTTCATGAAAAAGAGATATGATTTATTCAACCAATTGAAAGGTGTTCTCGAAGATGAACATGAGGTTTAGGTACCATTAGTTATTCGTAACAGAAGAGGATGTGGCAAAGACTGCATTCCAAACTAATTCATGGTAATGCCGTTCGGTTAATCTGATATCTTGGCTGTGTTATCAAATGAATTTGGTGTTCCAAGATTATCTAGACTGGTTCATCATCATATTCATTGATGATATCTTAGTGTATTTCTATAATAAGGAAGAACACAATGATTGTTAGTTTTCAGCCGACAGGTTACTCACACATTCCTGAACTTAGAAGCCAAACCTCTACGGTAAGAACCAGGTAAGTATATTAAAGATGTCCTTAGGGCTAATGCCCCCACTATCCTACCTTCTTGACCTTCCTGATGCCCAGACGCTGGTAAGGTTGCTGGGGTCCTGGTTCTTCAATAACAGGTGCAGAGTTGGCTTCCTATTCAGTTATGATTGTGGGCAGGGTTTCAACTTGTTCCGATGCGTCGATTGATCTTATAAGGACCCACATAATGAGAGGCCAGCTTATTATGCCCCTTAGGTGGTTTGAACCCTACACCAGGACTGGGCCTCCTCAGAAATCCAATCTCCCATAGTATATTGCTTGTCTTTGTGTTTTCAGTTATATTGCAACACCATTCGGTTGCGGGCAGCTGCAAGATGCTGCGTTAACTCTTCCAGAACTACATCATGGCATCTCAATTGGGTGTCAACCTCTTCCTCCCTGGTTGAGCCAGGCTGATATTTGCGGATGTCTGGTAGAGGTCGCTCATAGACTGCTTCATAGGGCGTAATGCCTGTGGATGAGTGCCAACGGGTGTTCTATGCCAACGCTGCCCATGACGTGTCCACCACTAATGAGGTGTCCAGGATACACTATGCTCATCGTCATGAACTAACACTTCGATAACTTACCCTTGAACTGATGGTGTTGCAACTTCTCCAGCACCTCCTGCAGGTGTTCCAAGTGCGCCTCCTCCCTTCGGCTATGTACAAGTATGTCGTCGAAGAAAACTAGGATGGAGCTGTGCAGTACTGCTCTTAACAGGTCATTCATAAGTGATTGAAATGTTGCAGGGGCATTTGTAAGGCCAAATGACATCACTACAATTTTGCACTGACAGTCGTAGGTCTGAAAGACTGTCTTCAGAATATCCTCAGCTGCAATTCGAATTTGATGATATCCCAAACGTAGATCCAATTTGGAGAAAAAGGAAGCATCGTGCAATTCATCCAATAAATCATGAATTATAGGTATTGGGTATTGATCCTTTATTGTTAAGGCATTGAGGGCATGGTAATCCACACAAAATCTCCTGCTACTATCTTTCTTCTTCACCAACACCACTGGAGACATGAACGGGCTGCAGCTGGGTTTGATGACTCCTTCCCTTAGCATTTTCTGCACCATTCCTCCTCAACTTCCTCTTTGATAAGATACATATGTAACCGATGGCAAGGGTCTGTACAATGGAAGCAGATCCCCTTGTGATTCTTATCTTTAATTCGCTCGGGCATCAAATGTCTCACAAACTGCTGTGGGGGCATGCGCGTCTTACCGTTGATGCTGGTGGGCATAGAACCTTCTCCTTTGTTTACTCCCTTCAAGGCCCCACGGTTCTCGCTTCATCCGCTCCTAGTGAGGCTCAACTGGCTATGTTTTTGTTCCACTGTTCATCCCATCTCAAAGCACTCGACCAGGCTATGAGGCTTTTTGCACTTGAACCTCGGTGCGTATCTCCTTTTGCAGTCCCTCGACAAATCCTCCGACCTATGCTTCAACAGGCCAGCCCCTTACCATGTTGTTGAGACTTTCAAAGGTCTCTTCACACTGCACCATGGTGCCGGTATGCCTGATTTTGGACAACTCCACGTTGTAGTCGAGATAGCGTTCGAAGCGAGCTATAATGGCTTCCACTTACACCTCCCAACTAGGTTCCCCCCCTGCTGCCATGAGCCAACGGTACCAGCAGCTGGACCCTCGAAATGCACCACCTTGATTGACCTTTTGATGGCTGGTGATCACCTGACGATCAAAGTACTGTTTTGATTGGAAAACCCAACTTACCGGATCTTCACCTGTGAAAAAGGGCAACTCTATCTTTGCAGGCTTCTAGGTGATGGCTCTAGGCCCATGCGTTGGGCCGCTGGCACCTCTGCCTCCCTTGTCGTCCGTCTCTATGTGTTTGGAGTGGGGAATGCAGCTGCCTGACTGCAGTTCTCTCAACATGGTGTTCATCTTCTGCTGCTCGATGAGGAAGGCATTTAGCCTTCCTTCCAGTCCATTCAATCGGCGATCAAGGCCTTGAATTTGACCGCCAGATGCCCAACAACTCCTCCATTCTCTCATGTTGAGCATGCACCACTGCTATGGCATCCTTGGTAATGATCTTCTCTGCCATCGATGGAGTCTCTGATACCTTGTTAGCTCCCACCCCACAGATTACTCACACACTCCAAACTTCGAAGCCCAACCTCTGCTGTAAGAACGAGGTAAGTATATTAAACATGTCCTTAGGGCTAATGCCTCATTACATTTATAAGTGGGATGTAATAGGGTGGGTTAAATTATTGCCCTAATCTACTAACCCAACCTAACCAGGACCCGACTCACACTGCCTGGGTCTAACAATGATCATCTAAGTAGAGTGATGGAGACTTTGCAAAGGCATAAGCATTATGCCAAACAATGTTATCTGTATCGTATAGGTTTAGGAAACCTATACGGTATGCTTATGATACACGATACGCTCGTATATCGTAAACGTATCGCCCATATCGTACGATATGGGGAAAAACACAACATTCATTATTTTTTAAAGTTTAAACACTCCTCCTTCTCTCTCTTCTTGTGTTTAAAGACTCCAAGAGACTCCAACATCGATTTGGAGATACTATTTTTGAATCATGAAAGATGATAACTATATGTTTTGAACTTTTGAAATTGTGATGTAATCTAAGTCTTAAGACTCCAAGTCCTAAGATTCTATAAAATTTTCAAGTTTAAAATTGTGATGGATGCTTATTATGTTATTTTGAATCTCTGATTTCTTGTTTTTGAATGTGTTGTTGATACACATGAATGTCCTTATGTATGATGATCTTTCTTATATTTGAATACGTTTTTCTTGATTTCTGATTTTTTATTTATTTTTTCAGTTTTTTAATGATTTTTTTCTTTATTTTTTCTGATTTTTAATCTTTTTTAAATTAAAAAATTAATTTTACAATGTGTTACGTTTGCAATACGTTACGATACGGCATATAGGTCGCCCGACCGATATGCATTACGCTACACCTTTTACAACATTGATGCCAAATACTCAAAATGTGAGTTATTTCCTTGACTATGTGATATTTAAAGATGGAATATCAGTGGATCTTGCTACAGTATCAAATGTGCATAATTAGAAGGGACTAAGAAATGTGACAGATCAAATGTTCAAACTTTGTGTGTTGTGATGCACAAAAGGTCTGAATCTGGATAGTTTTACATTTTTGTACCTTCTGTAATATTGCACTTTAATGTATAGTTTTCTTAATGAGGTATTGCTGCAGAAAAATTGTGCTCGCAACAAATATTGCAGAAAGCAGTATCACAATTGATGATGTAGTGTATGTAATAGACTGTGGAAAAGCAAAAGAAACAAGCTATGATGCTCTTAACAAGCTAGCATGTTTGCTACCATCATGGGTATCAAAAGCATCAGCTCATCAGGTAATGAGTTTTGGTTATGCAGCTATGTTCATGAACAATTTTATGTAATGACTAAAACCTTCATTGTGATATTATTCTTTTGAATCAAAATGTGCAGAGGCGTGGTCGTGCAGGGCGTGTTCACCCTGGTGTTTGCTTTCGGTTGTACCCAAAATTGATCTACGAAGCAATGTCAGAATATCAGCTTCCAGAGATTCTTCGAACCCCGCTCCAAGAACTCTGCTTGACCATTAAAAGCTTACAGCTTGGATGCATTAGCTCGTTCATAGCCAAAGCCCTTCAGCCACCTGACTCTTTGTCTCTGCAAAATGCGATTGACCTTCTGAAAACTATAGGGGCTTTTGATGATATGGAAGAACTCACCCCACTGGGTATATGAAATTTTAGCTCCACAGTAATCAAAACTGATTTTTTTCCTCTGCAGTTTCATCATCTTGGTTGTTACTTGTCTAAATTTTTCTTCTCTCTTATTTACAGGGCGTCATCTTTGCACTTTACCTTTGGATCCAAATATTGGGAAAATGCTGCTGTTTGGGTCCATCTTTCAATGTTTGGATCCGGCACTAACCATTGCTGCAGCTTTAGCACATCGCGATCCATTTGTCCTTCCAATAAATAGAAAAGAAGAAGCTGATGAAGCAAAACGATTCTTTGCTGGTGACTCTTTCAGGTATCTGCTGCATTTTTCACTTCTGAGTTTTGTGAGGCTATTGCTGATACATTATATTTGCATTCAAATAAAAGTTTTGTGCTGACATGAAGGAAAGCTTGCATGAATTGTGTTGTGTTTTCCATCCTTACCTTCTTTTTATGTCATTATCTACAGGGATATGAGCATTTATGTTCTATTTTGTTTTGTGCCTTGTCAACAATTTTTAAGTATTTGTTAATGATGCAACCCTATGCTGAATGCAACAAAGAATGAAGAGTCAATGTCTTGATTGAATTTTATTACCAAAAATTGACTATATAAGTTTTTTTGTACTTGCAAAATTTGACCTTGTTGTCAGACTCAAAATTTCTTCTTACAAATTCTATAATTTTTGTTACGTCCAACTGTGCTTTAGATTTATGAAATAACTCTAGAACCACTAGATGACCCCATAAGTAGGACAAATTTCATGTATGTATGTCTGTATGTGTGTGTGTGTGTGACACCAAAGATTTCCATTTGTGCTTGAATATGACATTTTCTTGTTAGATGAACTGTATGGATGCAATCTCGTATTCAAAAACTTCGGAATCATCATGAAGGTTGTGCTTTTTAATCTGTTCATGTGATTCGACAAGGGCCTAATGGTCTTAAATCTTTGGGCTCACATTAACTTTACTTGTTTCTAGTTTTCTGGAAATTGAGCTAAACTTCTGTCTAGTTTGCAAAATGTGTGTATGGTGAGGTATGCAGCTAGTGTGTTGCATTTTACTATAAAAATAATTCCTCCTTCTCTCTCTCTCTCTCTTTGTTTTTTTGTGTGTGTGTATGCAAAATTACGCCAAACCACTGGATTGAATCCTTTGTAGATGCGAGAGGAGAAGAGGAGGTGACTGCACGTGCAATAGAGAGAGAAGAAAAGAGGGCTGCATCTGTGGCCTTAGTCACATGGGTACGGCTAGGAGGGCCCCGTACCCTACCGGTACGGGTACGGTACGGGTACGGGTACGGGTACGGGGTTGGGTACGGCGGGAAAATAAAAAAAAATCAAAAAAATTCAAAAAAATCTAAAAAAAATCAGAAAAAATCAGAAAAAACTAGTAAAAATCAGAAACATTCAAGAAAAATGTATTTAAAGGAACACCCTTAGCATTTTGTTATTGTTTAAAATTTTTTGATATATATATATGTATGTATGTCCGTGTGTACGGCCGTACCCCCGTACCCACGTTTTTTGAAAATGGCCGTACCCGTACCAATACCGGTACCCGTACCCGCACCCGTACCCGTACCTATGTGACATAGTTTGTGGCCCTTCCTCCTTGTCATTAATATAACCTAATGTATATTACAAGTAAATACAGAAAACAACAAGTATTTACAACTATGCCACCGCCTATGTCACACGGACACAGCTAAAGAGGCCGCGTACCCGTGTCAACTCGCCCACACGGTGATTCCAACACGGGGCTCGTCTAGGACACGGCAAAAAATAAAAATTAAAAATTTATTTATTTTTTTTTCATTTTATCAATTTTTTGTGATGCATTCAATTATTTCCATGAACAATCCTTTCAGATATTCAGTGCTTTTGTGATAAAACACATTTCCTCACAAGATTGTAAGAGTGAACTATTAATTTAATGTTTTTTTTTAATCTTTTCATTTTCTAGAATATTTAATGTAGCCGTGTCCGCGTATCCCATAATTTTGAAAATTGCCGTATCCGCACCCGTGTGACATAGGCCACTCTGCCCATTATGTTTAGGTGTATGGGCAAGATGGATCGGGTCTGTAGACTCGATCCAATTCGCACAATCTTAACAGCCCCCCTCAAGTTGTGCACGAGGTTTGATCATGCACAACTTGTTCTTCAATTCCCATAAATGGTGCCTTGTGAGCCCTTTGGTAAAAGGATCAGCCACTTGTTGAGACGTGACTATATAAGTAGGAACAATCTCGGCTTCCTCTACCTTTTGATGAATGAAGTGTTGATCAATCTCTATATGCTTAGTGCGATTATGTAGAGCAGGATTGAAAGCAATCTTGATCGCACTTTGGTTGTCACAGAATAAAGATGACTAAGCAATGGGAAGTAGACCTGGGCAACGGGCCGGGGCCCGACCCGGCCCGTTTGGTAATAAAAAATATTTTTTAATTGTAAAATAATTTTTTAGTAATATAAAATATATTTTTAATAATAAAATACATATTATTAAGTTTTATAAAATAAAAAAAATATTTTTTAAATTATAAACGGGCAGGATCGTGCCGGGTCGGGCCGCACATCCGGCCCGGACCCGGGCCCAACCGGGCTGGAAAGGGAGAGTTCCCCAAGCAGATGACGTAACCATGAGGCTTCAGCTGTGCCTACAGCCATTGCCCTATATTCTGCCTCAGTGCTGGATCGGGCAACTGCACGTTGTTTTCTGCTACTCCAACAAATAAGATTGGAATCAAGGAAGAGACAATAACCTGAAACTGATCGTTTATCATCTGAATCACATGCCCAATCTGCATCAGTGTATGTGGAAATGTTATGTCCATTCAAAATAGTTGACTATCTTGTGTAAACGAGTCCATCCCCAAGAGTAGCCTTAAGGTAACGCAAAATGCATTTGGTAGCATCCATATGCCCTGCTGTGGGTGCATGCATAAGCTGAGTTACTTGATTCACTGCATACACTATGTCTGGACGTGTAAAGGTGAGATATTGTAGCATGTCAACTATACTTCGATAGAAACTAGGATTTGAGTATGCATCACTCCCATCAAAGGCATTCAATTTTGTGTTGAGAACACTAGGAGTATTTATGGCAATTTGTCATACCTGCTCTATCCAGAATATCAAGAGTATATTTATGCTGCGTAAGAGTTAATGTGTCACCTTTTCTGTCAGGCTCAACACCCAAGAAATACTGTAGTTCGCCGAGATCCTTCATCTTGAATTCTTGTTTCAATACCTTCTTAACATGAGATATATGATATGAAGAGTTTCCAGTAAGAACTATGTCATCTACATGTATGAATAGCCAAGTGGTAACTTCACCCGCATGATATATGAATAAGGAGTGATCAAGTGAACTTCGGAGAAAACCAGCCTATTGTATATGAAGAGAAAATCTATCGAACCATGAGCGAGATGCTTGCTTAGGCCCATACAACGATTTTTGTAATTTGCACACCGCCACACCCACTGAGTTGGATCATTGGTAGCATAATCTGGAGGTTATTCCATGTATACCTCTTCCTTTAGAAAGTCGTGAAGGAAAGCATTTTTAACATCCAACTGATATAAAATCCATCCATGTGAGACTGCAAGAGAGATGATAACATGGATCGTTCCCATCTTGATGACTGGACTGAAAGTCTCATCGTAATCTTCCCCATACTGTTGAGTGAAGCCTCTAGCCACAAGACGAGCCTTATATCTATCAATGCTGCCATCGGGTTTGTACTTAAGTTTGTAAACTCATTTTGAGCCCACTACATTCTTACCACCTGGACGAGGAACAATCTCCCAAGTTTGACATTCATTCAAGGCAGCCATTTCTTCGTTCATGGCCTCCACCCAATATTTGTTTTTGCATGCATGCTCATAGCATTTTGCAATGTTATCACTGCCGTATCGTATCGTGTATCGGTCGGGCTGACCTATACGCCGTATCGTAACGTATCGTAAATGTATCGTAACGTATCGTAAAATTAATTTTTTAATTTGTAAAAAATATTAAAAAATAGAAAAAAAATCTAAAAAAATCTAAAAAAATCTGAAAAAACTAGTAAAAAACAGAAAATTCAAGAAANCAAACGGGGGTGTATCGCACGTATCGTGCGATACGGCCCCCGTATCGTGCGATACGGCCCCCGTATCGCACGTATCGTGCGATACGTGTGCGATACGCACGCGTATCGCAAATTATACCTGTATCGTATAGGTCTTCTTGACCTATACGATACGTATCGTACGATACGCGTCCGTATCGTACGATACGGATAACACTGGCATTTTGGCTCCACCTTTTTGCTCAATTCTATCATAAAAAACTGAAAATCCAAAGAGAAATTATCATAACTTACCCATCTATCAATAGGGTGCCGCACACGTTCCGATCTACGTGGACAAGCAGTGACAGTTTCTGGAGCAGTTGTTGGAAGTTGGAACTGATCATCGAGTATACACTACTCCTGAGAACCGAGTAGGTGAAGACATGTTGTTGGTCTGAGTAGATGAAGTTGTGCTGTCCAACTGAGTATCTGTGGCTGTCTCGAACTCATCAATAATTTTGTCACTTTGTGCATAGAATGTATCAGCCCCTTGACCTTGTCTTTATCATTATTGAAGGGATCGTGCTATCACATGCACATAGTTGAGAAATACTTTGTCGCTAATAAATGGACAAATATTTTTTATGTCACTACTGGTCAGGTTATATGTGAATTGCAATTCGAGTGATGTAAGGCTATGTCACATGGGTGCTTCTAAGTGGCTGCCACACCCATGTCGACACTGCTGCTGGTGCTTCTCTGACACACACATTGGGGCACTAGTTGTTTACAAGTAATGAAACAAGTTGTCATCCCTCTAATTCAGCACGTGTAATATTCTAGCCATATCTCTCTCTCTCTCTCTCTCTCTCACACACACACACACACACACACACACACACATATATATATATATATATATATATATATCACTTCCAGCCGCCAAGTTTTTTAAATTGCTCTGAACCCATGTCAACAACTGTATCCAGAGCCGTGTGATGTGATTTTGATCTTTATGCAGTGATCACATAGCACTTCTCAAAGCATTTGAAAGTTGGCAACATGCTAAACGTGATGGCAAAGCACGTGATTTTTGTTGGAGAAACTTTTTATCTCCTACAACAATGCAGATGATAGAGGACATGAGGAACCAGTTCTATGATCTACTCTCTGATATAGGATTTGTTGATAAAGCACGAGGAATGAAGGTCAGATGCTTCCTGCTAAATGTTTCTGTCTTAAATATTTCATGTCTTGAAAGAGTGTATTTAACCTTTGGGTACCCGATAGTGAAATTTTCAGAGTCTTGCAGCATTAGGGCATTTTTCATGTCCAATTGAAATTTTGTTTTTCATGAGTTGTTAATCATGTATTTGAATGTATCTTCATACTATGCTTACTCTCCAATTAGGGCATCTCTCATTGTCTTTCTCGAAGTCCTTTAAAATTGAAACATGGTGTGGCTTCTGTTAAAGTGCAAGAGAAAATGAGCGTAACTAAATACAAAATACAGAATCGATGCAATGAAAGAAAATGATAGTTTTTGAAGTGTTACAAGCACCCTAGTCCATGTATATTTTTGTTCTGCCATGACATAGTGCCTATTTAATATCTGGTCTGGAAGGTTGTTGACAAGTTCCCTAAAAGTTAAGTCACATGGGCGTCAGTATGGGTTTGGATACAGCAACGGGTACAAGGATGACAATTTTGAAAAATCTGCATACAGAGGTGCAGCTGTGTTTATAACTTTATATACATATAAAATCCCAAAAAATATATATTAATATGTACAAAATCCCCCAAAAAATATAAATTAAAGCAATTTTATATACAATGATAAACTCCAGTCAGTACATTTTCATTCATCAAAAATCTTTTTTAGCATGTTACTTACTAAAACCAAGAGGAAAAGAATATAATAGCAGACATGTACTTGCAGATTTCCAGAAATATATTAACATAAATCTTAGAAGTAACAACAGCATTACAATTTGTTTTTTTTTTCAGCACGATACTATGACTGCAGTGTCAAAAGAGATTTTCTGAAAGGTGAAACCTAACCAGCGTTCTGTTTCAACTGTCTAGCAGAGTACTGAACTGAAAATCAGAACTAAACTGCAAAAAATCAAAACCCAAAATTGAAACAAGCTGCTAATAAAAAATAAAATAGTTCAGAACAGAAAAAATAAATCAGAGATCATAATAGTAATAATCAAAATCGAAAATATTAGGGAAAAACAAAAGATACCCAAAAAAACCTAGCTTCAGAAAAGAGAAAAATGGGCCAAAACCTGACATACCTCATCGATGCAGGTCTCTCCCATTCACTGCCCGTTGCTGGCAGTGATAGTCTCAGCCTCATGCCATCATGTCCTCTTGCAAGTGAAGATGTGTGGAAAGCTTAGGGATCCAAGGGGAGGAGAAGAAGACTGTCAGGGGTGTCACGTTTTTTCAAGAAAAGGATCGCTTAAGCATTTTTTATCAGGTCTAACCCAGACCTGATCCAAAGCATACCAAGAGTGTATCAATACCTGTATTGCTGTGCGGGCATACCACCACGAGTACAGGGACGTTTTGCACATGCCCTTGTGCCATGGCTAAAAGTGGAAGTGACACACACATCATGTTGTGTAAACTGACCAAAATAATATAAGCATGTGTCTACAAGCTATTAAGTGATTGCTAGTTACTATTTTCTTAAAACCCTTCAACCAATTTTAATTTGAAAGGAACAGGTGGTGTGAGAGACTGTTGGGAATTTATGAAAAATAAGAGGCCCATAGTTAGAAATCAACTCCACACTCCACAGCATGAGAACAGCATATCAAAAAGATAAGGTCAAAGGGTAGGTCCATCATATCCTAGTAGTAATTCAATATATGTTTGACAATGTGATAGCAATTTAGAGTTTTGTAGTCTGTCATGTTTGAAAAGGTCTTGTGCTCATTGCTAAGAACATCACTTGCCTCTTTCAGGCATACAATCTTTATAGCATGGATTTAGAGATGATATGCGCCATCCTCTGTGCTGGGTTATATCCTAATGTGCTGCAATGCAAACGAAGAGGAAAAAGGACAGCATTCTACACTAAAGATGTTGGTAAAGTGGATATCCATCCATCATCCGTCAATGCTGGGATTCATCTTTTCCCGCTGCCATATATGGTTTTCAGTGACAAGGTGAAGACTACTAGTGTATTCGTGAGGGGTTCAACTAATATATCAGATTATACTCTGCTGATGTTTGGAGGCAATCTCATGCCTAGCCGAATTGGAGAAGGCATCGAGATGCTTGGAGGCTACCTTCATTTTTCTGCTTCCAAGAGCGTATTACAACTGATACAGGTTAGTATGAGCTATTTAAGTTCCTTTTCCGCTCCTTTCTCTTCTCTATGTTTGTTAGAAGGGCCAATTTGTTCTTACCTTTATGGCAGAGGTTGAGAGGTGAACTTGATAGGCTTCTCCAGAAGAAAATCGAGGATCCTGAGGTAGACATTACTGCAGAAGGAAAGGGGGTTGTAGCTGCCGTTGTGGAATTGTTACATAGCCAAAATTTACAAGAAACATCTGGTTATAGACGCCACTGACTGATATTTGCTTAGGAAAGTATAATGTCTTTGTTTATCGGTCAAGTTGCTCTTGGAGCTAGTCGTTTTCTGTTGTTCTTAAATTATGATCATCATGGTCTGGTTCCTTAACACACCTGGCATCCACGGTCTGTCTGATAAGTCATGCTACAAGTACTTAGAATTTCCTGTGTTGTAGTTGCTTCATCATTAGATTCTACTTTTATAGCTATTTGGAATTCAGAAACTGTCCCGACTGACCAGTGAAAGGTTTTGGTTCATCAGCTTCAGAATCTTCAGCTCCAAAATGGGCCTTGTACGCATATTATATTTGACCTTCATATGAAGTCTATCTATTCCACACCAGAAAATATTTTTATCTGCATGAATGAAAGCAGATTGAGTTTATTTGACCTATTACAGAAAAAATAATGAAATATGGAAAAGAATGTACTATATGCCTTTTCCTCTAAAGCCAATCCATCTTAGATCTTGAAGGTGCAGCATACGAGCTTGCCATCAACATGGATCTCCGTCGCCTCTACCTGTAGCACGGGGGTGGGGTACTACCCCATATTTGAAATCCATGGATCGGATGTATATCTAGCATAGAATGTTTTTGCTAATGTGGAAAAGATCCATAGTAAAATTCATGGTTTCATTAAACTAAGTATCTTATAAGATATACACTTAAGATCCTTACTTTACCTTTTTATACTAAGCAAAGATCAGATTTAAAATTGGAAAGGGGAGGATTTAATCTTTAATCTGTTATTCTCAAATTTTGTGGATTTTAGATCAGGGGCAACTAAATGCACCTTGAGAGTAGGATGGAATATCACAATTGTGTTCTTGCAACTAAAACTCAAAATCTGTTTCATAAATAGAATAAATTAACCAGATTTGGATTATTTGGATCAAAATATGGCCAACTCGATGTGCAACTTTGTAGTTTTTGCTGCAAATGAGGCAAACAATTTCTCCTCTTCAAGTTAAGCTTATTAAGCCCATATCTTTGTTCAGGCATGGGTTGGTAAACTTATCATAAGCAATTCCAAGCTAAAGCTTGTTAATGACAAATCTATGGGAGTACGGCATCAGCACCTCAACTAGGAGGTTACAAAAACAATTCAAATATTTGGGTAACTAACAACATTAAAAGGAATAAAGAAATACATAAAGAAATCGTGCTTAGAAATAATGCATTATTAAAATTTCTCATGCTTAGATGTTGTTAGTCCTGGAGTTCAAATATGCAGTCCCCATAACCACCCCGTCCAAAGTTATCAAGGGAGGTGAAATTAATGCGGTTGAGTTCTCTCCATTCAGCTTTCTCTTTCCAAGGTCGTTTTGGACTTCACTATCTCATTGTCTACACCACTTGTTACCACGCTTTATTCTATTCACAAGAGTTTTCCAAACTATTCTGAAAATGTCAAAATCTTCAAAATACTCGACATATTGAGATTGGCTTTGCAATGCTGTTAGAAGCTGCCAATAGCTTCTTGATCAATTGTTGACACCCCGTGCACAAAGATCTCCCATAGTTTGCGCCGCAGAATATGTATCTTTTGTAACCAGGCGCTATGGCATCGTGGAAGATATTCAAGGAGACCTCCATCACTCCCATGCGATGGTTAACATGTTTGCATTGGCTGTATCCAAGAATGGATGCCCAAGGATAATAGGCATCTGATGGATGTCATCCACACCCTTCCTGTCTAGTATGATAAAGTCTGTAAGGAAATAGAAGTCTTCCACCCCGACTAAAACGACTTTAAGAATTCCAAGTGGAAACTTAATAGACCAACCTAGCAACTACGTACATGGCAAAGAAGTTGGCTTCGTATTTTTTTTTGCATCATAAAAGAACCCAAGCAAATTTTTCATACTTGCCTTAAATCAAGCTCGGAACGCTCTACAGTGATTTTAACTATCATGCATGAGATGATGGGTGCCCCGGGATCCTTGAGCTTGGGTGGAATTTAGTGTTTGAGCACTAGACGCATGTGTTTATGAGATTTACTTTCTTAAGTCCGCCACACCTCTTCTTCTTCTTTTCTACGTATGCAATTGCTTTTGGAATCGTGCATACATAGGATCTTTGCTACATCACCTCGTGAATTGGGTTCAGATCGACTGATCACCAAGTGAACTTTCATACTATATTTTCACTTTGTAAATTGCATTTAATCACTGAATCAAAAACTTCATTCGTTAACATCAAATTATTAAATTAAAAGGATAATATACTATAAATCAACCTAAGTGCTTAATAAAGCATACATGGTTAAATGAGAAATTGGATAGACTAAAATGGGAATAGAGCAATTTAGTCTAAAAAAGTCATGAAAGAGACTACATTGATAGTTTAAGACAATGCATGTATTCATCTTTGTGTATAAGTGTGTGTGATTTCTTGGTATTCTTGGTTTTCAGATCTTTGCTTGTACCCTAGCGGGCAAAGGATTTTTAGCTAGTTTGCTGTCGTACTTTGAAGGCTCCACCTTTTGTTATTTCTCTTTTTAAAGTTTTTGCAACTCCACTCAATTTTTATAACTCTAAATGACTACTTTACCCTTCACACTAGGATTTATAATTACAAGAACATGGTTACTTTTGGACAAAACAAGCACAATTCATTTCAGCATTGAGCGCCTAGAAAACTGTGTTCTTGGTGTCCACATGGGCCAGAAAGAGAGCAAACTTCTCGATCTCACTGTAAGGTGCGTGTACAAGCAGAGTTCGGGTTACAGATCGGAGACAAACCGATCCATTTGCGTTTCTTCTTCGGTGGTGAATTGCGTTTCTTCTTCCCTTCTTCTTTTTTTCTCTGCCTTGCTTGCCTTTCAATTGCGCGGTGAGAGGGGCGGTCACGAGTCACGATGAGCAGAATCCACGCAGCGAGGGCCTTGCTCTCGTCGGCGGCAGCATCTTCCCGGCGAGTTCGCCTGCTTACCACCCGCAGCAACTTCCCCGACGCCAAGACCTACAAGCCCAAACGCTACACGCTGCCGCCCTTTTACGACCCCTACGGCCCCCGACCCTCTGCCTCCGACAAGGTCCTCCGCCTCGCCGAACGCATAGCATCTCTCTCCCCCAAGGAGCTCGAGCAGTTCGGCCCTTCCCTCGGTGAGCGGATTCGTGCACCCCGCCTCCAGCACGTCTCCGGCTCCGAAGCTGCTGCTGGCGCCGGGGGAGCGGCCGCATCTGCCGCCGGTGAGGAGAAGAAGGCGGCCGTGGAGAAGACGGCTTTCGACGTCAAACTGGAGAAGTTCGACGCGGCCGCGAAGATCAAGGTTATAAAAGAGGTTAGGGCGTTCACCAATCTGGGGCTGAAGGAAGCGAAGGAGCTCGTAGAGAAGGCGCCCGTTATGTTGAAGCAGGCCGTCAGCAAGGAAGAGGCCAACGACATCTTGGAGAAGATCAAGAGCGCGGGTGGCGTAGCCGTAATGGAGTGAAGCTATCTTCGAGCAGGGCAGGTGTTCATCCCCACTGGTTTCTGGGTTCCCATAATGCTTTGAATTGTTTGAAATTCAAGCAAATTCTCTCGGTTGTTTCTTGATCAGTTGCTGTGGCTTGTAATGATGTCATGGTCGTTTTTTCGCCTACTGATCGAGAAATTTAAATTGATTAAGTGGAGTGGAAATTGAGGATTTTGTTGAGGAACTGCCGGAGTTTCCTTTTTCTTTACAAGGCGGGGATAGAATTGAGGGCAATGGGTTTTGGGTTCTTCTTCCATCAACTATTTCTACACTGTGAACAAGTTGGTGCGACGGCATTTTTGTCTCTCGTCATTATTAGTGACAGCAGGATGGCTCCGATCGTGGATTTTATCATTGTGAAACTTCTAATAATCAAAGTTATGCTTGGCTATGTGAAGTTGGCTACGCATTCGAACTCTATGAATGGAGGTTAAATTGATGCCCCACTCCAGTATGTGTGCCGTCCCGCAACAGGTGCCCCGTTGCTTTGAGTTTTCGTCTGGTTTACATTCTTGTTGTAAACAAGAAACATGCTTAGCTTGTCTGGCCTATTGGTTGGATCTAATTTCCTCGTCTTCATGTTCGATGAAGTGTTGGCAATGCTGCTAAATCTTTGGCTTCTGTGGCTTACTCATTCGCTGTTCGCTTAGGCTGTTTGCACAGTGTTTCCTAAACTACTAGAAGTTACAGTCTCGGGGACAATAAGAACTAAACTGTGCCTCATCATAATACGCAAAGAAAAGCATCAATAACCTTGTTGCTCAAATCCTAGAATAAGCATAGGTTAAGTCGTCAGATTGGTGTTGAAGCATATGAAATCACCGGGCGTTTTGTTTGCCGCAGGTTAGATTTGAGTTTATGAGTGTCACTCCACACCAACTACATGAAAACAGACATCACATCAGTCCGGTAACTAAAGTTAGCACTGAGACCTTGTTGAAATAATAAAGATTTTAAAATGGGTAATGTCTCAGGTTTCTATGTTTAGATGAGGTTTGACTGGAAAAACATTGTTTGAAAATTTAATTTCCTGCATATGGGGTGGGGATACAACCTGGTGATGGTTTATATTTTTATCAGTGGACCTCCTTTTTTTTTTCCCCCAGTTCTACAAAAAGTAGCAGTATGTCATCCTGTCAATTACATGATGGTGTTTATGACAGGAGCTGTCTTTTTTTTTTCTGCCCTCTTAGCTCGTCTTGTCAATATATGGAGATACAACTTGTCTTGTCAATATATGGAGATACAACTTGGTGATTGTGTTCCATTAGGATCTCTCTCTTTGCCGCTCCTAGTACTACAAATGGATGTGATCAACTATCTATCTCTCCATTTGCCACTCCTAGTACTGCAAAGGAATGTATTCAAGACAATCTGAATCCTGTGTAGCATGGCTATATGTGCTCCTTACGGTCTATAACAAGTCGGAGGTAAGGCCAGAAAAGCGGAAGAAGTAAGACTATCTACACCATAATTTCATGAAGAGGAATAAAAACTTTTCTGTATGTGAATTAAAAGTAGAAAGCTGTCATGATTAATGGTGGAGATTTTGGAAATCAGGTATAATCATATGCCAGCATTGAAGAAAAGTATGTTAAATCATGTGAAACATGGATATTAATGGAGGTAAGGGTTTCCGAAACCTAAGTAGAAATCTGTCATGATTAATAGTGGAGGATTTGGGAATTCACATATAGTCATACACCAGCATCGGAAAGAGGTACGTTAAATCATGTGAAACATGGATATTAATGGAGGTATGGGTTTCTGAAAACTAAATATCCCAGTGTATATCCTAAAAAGTCTATACATAGTGGGAGATGGACACAGAGGAATGACTGAGTAGACAAGTTACTTATTATTTCTAGTCCTTCCTCGATGAAGTTTATGTTACCAACGCAATTTTTAAAGTTTAGAATATATTTTATTCTTCTTTTTTCCTCTCTCATTTCTTTATTCCCTTTGGCTTGGCTAAGAGCAATTACTCAAGCCTAGGCACTACCAAAGCCATGACTACGCGATTGTGGGGTCTGTGATGGTTAGGTGCTGTTGACTGCTTCTAAAATATGGTTTCTGACGTAATAGGTATGTGTAGAATGTAAATATGAGCAAAGGGCATCAGAAAAAATATGCTTGGTCGTGGGAATAAACATCATGGTAACCTAAGTGCTTAATAAAGGATAATATACTATAAATCAACCTAAGTGCTTAATAAAGCCTACATGGCTAAATGCGAAATTGGATAAACTAAAATGAAAATAGACCAATTTAATTTAAAACAGTCGGCGTAGGATCCAATTCTGATTTTTCAAGTACTCTAGTGCTATATGGGTCAAGTCTTGGTTCACGGCCCGGTATATAGTCGATCCAAGCCAACTTGGGCAATTTTTGAGTCAAGTAGTAGAGTTTGCCAACTATGGAAGGGAATTTAATCTTAGCGTTCTGAAACAAATCAGGCATTTCCTAAATATTTGCCTCTTGCTTGCCGGCGATACAACCTTTCTATGACTTGTGGAAATGGAACCTTAGGCTCATAATATGTGGATGACTATAGCTGTGAAGCCAATCACACATCTCCCGCACTCACCTTAGGAGATTCTTCAGATGGATTCAGCAGTTCTGCACCTTCCTTCATTTTTGCATGGTACTCCTTGCCAAACCAAAGGGCTCTAATAAGGGGTCTCTTTTGAACTAGACTATGACATGTGCACTCTATTGCGTAGGGGTTCCCTACCTCTTAGGTTCACACATCATTCCTTTGAGTCAAAGCCTCGTCCATCAGAGCCATTTGCACCTCCAACTTTGCGAAAGATTGGGTAGTATATGAAAGATACTATATTGATAGTTTAAGACAATGCATGTATCCATCTTTGTATATAAGTTTGTGTGTGATTTCTTGGTACTATTGGTTTTCAGATCTAAGCTGGAACCTAGAGGGCTAAAGATTTAGCTAGTTTGTTGTCGTACTTTGAAGGCTCAACCTTCTATTATTTCTCTTTTTTAGGTTTCAGTAGACTTGGGTGTAAACACCCAAAATTCTTAGAACTAAAAGACAATTTTACCCTTCACCTTAGGATTTCAAATTATAAGAACAAGGTTACTCTTGGACCAAACAAACACAAATCATTTCAGCATTGAGCACCTAGACCTATATGACCTAGGTCACTCAAGCTAAAAGTTACTATTTTGCCCCTACATCCTATCACCCTAACTTGAAAAGGTAGACATTTTCACTAGATTTATGAAAGTTGCCTAACACTTGCACAATTATGACCTTAGCAGTCCTTAGAGTCAGCTCATTAGGGTTGTCCCAGCCTGAAGTTAGCTTCCCTTTAGCTCAAATCAGCTGATTGAAACTTGAACTGTGATTTTTAGTATAAGTCCAAAACAAGTTTACCTTAATAGATAGAAAAATAGAAAATTTTATTTTACTTTGAGTCACCCAACCCAAGTTTCAGTCCTATACTAACTTGTAAATTGTCACTGTCTCATTTTCTCTCATATTTTTCAATGGTTTAAGCTAGATTTGAGCTCAACTTGATAAAGTGAGCTGAAACTGAGCTGTGATCATATTTATCATGTGTAAATCAAGCTTTCCTTAGTTCAGTTTGAGTTTAATTTAGTTTCGAGCTATTTTCGATTTCACAAGTATTTCACAAGTTTTTTTTTCAAATCTTGCACGTTGATTCACTCCAGCTTTCCAAATTCACAAGTTTTTTTTTTTTCAAATCCTAAAATCTTGGTGCACACATGCTTTCTAATTTTCACAAGTTTTCCCAACTTGCACTTGGTGCACATAGGTATTCTAGTTTCACAAGTTTTTTCAAATCTCACACCTTGGTGCACATAGGCTTTCTAATTTTCAAGTTTTTCCAATTCTCACATCTTGATGTACACAGCCTTTCCAATTTTACAAGTTTTTCCAAAGCTCACACCTTTGTGCACACAAGTATAAGTACATACAAGTTTAAAATTTCATGCTTTGGCACACTCAAATTTTCACAAGTTTCCAAGGTTTTGTGCTTTTGCACATGATTTTGCACTTTGGTGTACCTAAATTTCACAAGTTTATAAAATGATTTCATGTTTTAACATACCATTTCATGCTTCGGCATATTATTTTTGTGCTCTTGCACACCATTTCCATGCTTCGGTGCACATAAGTTTTACAAAAACATGCACTAGTATCAGATTTTGCACTTTGGTGCCCCCAAGTGAATCTGCATCGGCGCACAAAATTTTCACGCATCAAGTGCACACAAGTAAGCATAACAATGCATAAATTAAGTTGGGAGGTGTTTTACACCTAGTACCTTAATTCCAGTTGCTTTGGGAGCTACCGATTTAAAATCCATTCCAAAGATTCAGTAGGAAGTCCGGTAGACATGACATTGCACATGACAAAGTTACATGACTATCAAAGCGATGAAGCCTCGTAGTAGCTTGTGTGGTGGTGAGATATTTCGTCTGCAAGTGAAGGTCGGCCTACAAAAATCATGAAAGCAAAAACATGAATGAAAAGAGCTAAAACAGCCAAATTCAAGAAAAATTCAAAACAAGAAAATGTCTTTTTGAAAAGCCAAGGTCGAACAAATAAAAAATTCTTTGATAAAAAGTAAGTTTCTTGTCATTACAAAAGAAGTGAAGATAGTGACAAATCTTGTTCTAAGAAATCGAGTGACACAAAGGGCAACTTTTCTTGGCTTATCATGGGGAAAAGAAAAAACAATAGTCTTAAATGAATTTCATAACATTGGTTGAAATGTTTTTGCCCTCACAAGAATGAAATTCTGCAAGTTTTTACAAGATACAAAAGGTATAGGTAAAGGGGTTTCATCAAATTTCACAAGCACTCATAGTTTGATGTGAGATTTTTGTGTGTTGCCGCACACAAACAACCCACAAGCACTCACTTTTATGTGAGGTGTCCATGCTTCAGTGCATGCAAACATACAAGCAAAAATCCAATGCTTGAATTTCACATGCATCACATAAGGATTTTACAAGTTCACAATCATTTTACAAGTCCACAAGCACTCAAAGTTTGATGTGAGATTTCCACGCGTTGGTGCATGCAAACATTCCATAAGCACCCACATATGTGAGATTTCCACGCTTCGGCTCATGTACATATACAAGCACATGCAAACCAATGCATGAATTTCACGTGCATCTCACAAGCATTTTTCACGTCCACAAACATTTCACAAGGACTCACATTTTTGTGAGATTTTCGCATTCGGCTCACGCATGCATGCAAGCACATGCAAATTAATGCATGAATTCCACAAACATCTCATAAGCATTTTATAAGACCACAAGCATTTCACAAGCACTTATGTTTTTATATGAGATTTTTGCATTTCAGTGCACACAAGCATACGAAAACATGTCCATCAATGCATGAAATTTGCAAAGCATTTTTAAACAATTTCAGAAGCATTGCACTAGTATTGATACTGGGGCATTTTAAATTGGATTTTCTTTCGAAGGTTTGATTTCAAAAAATTTCACTATTTCTTAGATAAGTGTTATGTCTTGGCCACTAAGCATGGTTTCCTGACTCAAAAGCAAAGAAGGGCATCTGTAAACACCCAAAATTTTTAAAAGTCCAAATGACAATTTTACCCTTCATGATGAGATTTCAAATTCGACGAACAAGGACTATTTCTAAACCAAACAAGTACACATTGTTTTAGCAATGAACACTTAGACCCAAATCACCTAAGTCACTTAAGCTTAAAATTACCATTTTACCTCTACATTCTATTATTGTGACATGAAAAGTAGAGATTTCACCAGATTTTCGAGAATTGCCTAACATTTGATCAATTAAGCCATTTCTCACCTTTACATGACTTTAGAAATCCTTAAGCCAACTCACTAGGGTTTTCCCAGCTTGAAGTCAACTCTTTTGTAACTCAAAACAGCTCACTCGAACTTAAAATTGTGATCTTTAGTTCAACCAAGTCCAAACAACACTTATGGGTAAAAAGTTTTACTTCACTTACTTGGAGTCACCTAGCCCAAGTTTCATTTATATCCTAACTTGTTGATTGCCGCCAGGTCATTCTTTCTCATGTTTTCAAGGGTTTGAGTTGTATTTGAGCTCAATCCAATAAAGTGAGCAGAAACGGAGTTGGGATGATGTTTATCACGTATAACCAAAACTTTTTCTAAGTTTGGCATCAATTCATTCATCCCAATTTGAGTTTAATTTAGTTTTGAGCTCTTTCTCTCTCTTGTTTTTAGGGGTCTGAGCTGAATTTGAGATCAACCTGATAGAGTGAGTTGAAATTAAGTTAGGATCATGTAAAATCATTGCTCTCGTTATTTGGTTTGAGTTCATTCTTTCCAGTTTGAGTTCAAATCAGTTTTGAAGGCCGTGGAGCTCATCATTGGCACTTGCTACACTCTATAAATTGTTGTTGAACTCAATTGAGCTGAAAAAACTCAACCTTATATATTTATGGGTAAGTAGCTTATCCAAGTACCTCACTCCACCAATGAAAATTCTAAGAGAAAAAAAAAAGATCAGAGTTTTATGGTCCTTCCCAATTTCTCTTTATAAATTGAGATGCACGACTACGTAAATTTTTATTATCAATTTTTTGAGCAATTGATGAAGATTTTTTTCAGCAAGATTTTAACTAGAGCCTATTTAGAAATAGGCACATGGGCTAGTTCAGTCATATCAATAAAACTCATCCAAAGCTCCAAAAATACACATAGAGGTAAAATGGTCATTTGCTTTTTGAGTCATATTCTTTCGCATAAATATATGGTATATGCCACATATACCATGGTTTATTTCTTGATTTCTAGATTCCTGGAACAAATGATTTGCCTTATTTGAAATCATTTCAACTCAAAATCATAGATAAGGGTACTTTGGTCATTTATCATCATGCATGCATTTTTCATAAAAGTAACTTAGGAGCCACTTCAATTTCTCACTAAGTCAAGGTTTTCCAAAACAGCACTTGGGTTGAGCCAAGTGAACCTGCTCTTAACCTAGGTTTGAACCCAGTCTTCCAAAATTGAACTTAGTGAGGACTAGTTCATGTCATACAGCCTAAATCCACCTAGCCCAGGACGTGCTAGGTCTAGGTTCAAGCCATTTCTGATTAATTTCCTGATTCATATTTCATATTCAATCCAATTTCTATATCTGGGTATCATATCCAAGTCTTAGATCTGAAATCTATTTCCATAGAAGCATATCCATTATTCCAAATCATATCTTGGACATCCAATCATGTTCCAAATTGCATTACCATATTTGGATCCATCTTTGGATCCAGATCTGAGTATCAAATCCATATCTAGGATCCACATGGGGGCTTAATGCACATTATATTTCAAAATGTATTGTTATTGTTTCACTCCTAATGTTAATTCACATGAAAGTACTTGAGACATGCAAAATTCTTTGTTGAACACTCTGGCATAGACGAAACTCAAATATGTATCTGCATGTAGTCGAAATGAACATTTGTTTATTTCATATTAGGCTTTCAACTATGGTTTTAATGTGTATTTTCTCCTCTACATGTTCTTGCATTGTTCATTCTCCATGCTCAATGTCAATTTGAATCCTTTATCAAAAATCAAAATCACTTGTCCGTGCATGTGTGGCTTTTTTGTGGAATTGAATTCACAATTCATACAAGAATGCAACAAACAAAATTAAATTGAAAACACCATTTTAACCTATGATTTGTGTTTTTGAGAGAAGAGAGGAGTTTAGCCCCGTATTGATCTTGGAAGAAAAATCTCCTCCTTTCCCAAGCCATTATAATTAAGGGTTCCCCTCCCCCCTTCTCACTTCACACATTAAGAGTTACCTTGAGAACTCTATAATTCTGATTAACTTTAGTTGGGTACTCACAAAAAAGTTTAAGCTTGAACAAGTTAAATTTTTAGAGCCTTTGGTTTGAGTCTTTGTTCGGGCTGCATTAGCACTCAACCTAGACATGCTGACCCTGACCATGAAAATTGAAATTACAACCAGGCTCAGTGTAGAGATCATGGGAGCAGGCTCAATCAACTCTCTAGGGTCATGTAAATTCTTTTCCCTCTTTTTTTTTTCATATTTTCAATTTAGTGTTTTCTTTCTTTTGCATGTTTTTTTTGTTTGCTTTTAGCATGCTTAGTTTAGTTTACTTTCTCTCATAGTTCTTAGGTTTTCTTTATTTGCTTTCGTAATGCTTTAGTTTAGCTTATTTGCTTTTTTAGGATAGATTTACTTTATTGTCTTTAGCGTTGGCATAGAGGTCAGGTATGCCCCCCTCTTCTTTATCTCTTTCTTTTGATTTTATGTTTTTGCTTGCTTAGTTTTGCTTAAATTGTGCATATAGAACGCAGTTTGCTCTTGCGCTTTCATTAGTCATGCATTGCATATTTGTTTCGGCATGCATTTAAACCACCTTCCACCCACATGCACCCTTGTTTGAAACCAGAGCCGGTCAGCCTAGTAGCATACCTGTGGCATCAGCACAAGCATACGAAAATTTGAATCCAGTTGGTCTTCATGCAAAAACCATTTCAAAATCATAGTTTTCTAAAACATTTTCAAAAAACAACTTCTTCAAAAGATTTAAAAAACCCCAGATCTTATAGGCATGCAGTCTAAACCTAGTTCATCTCTCTATGACCTAGCTTAGGTCAGTTTTAGAGCCTACTACTTATATACCTAGTCCCATAGTCCAGGTCTAGCCAAATTTCTTTAATACTCATTCATATGAAACGAATGAAGTTCACATCATACATCATATGGTTTGACAAAGACCAACACACTTATTATGGTCAAACCTAGCCTTAGGTGAGACTGAACCCAATCCTCTCTTGACTGACCTACCCCTAGCATATTTGGAGCTTGGATCTCAATTCAAAGCATTGGATTTAAATCATGAACCTTATATTGATCTAAACATTGATATTAAACCCAATTCCATTACATGGGATTTTAGACCTCAACTATAGGATTTGGATCTCAAATATTAGATTAAGGATAATGGAATATGGATTATGTATTTTGGATCTTAGATTTCACATATGAGTCTTGAATAATAAATCTCAGGTCATGGATATTGGATTATGAATTTTGGCTTTCAATCCATACATTTCGGATCTTGGATTAAATTTCAAAGCAAATGAGTATTTGATCATAAACTTGGGATCAATTTGCACAAAGTCAAGCCAAATACAAGATTTTAAACCATAAGGTTTTGATCTATTTCTTGAGAATTTAGTTTTCAGAAGATCAAATTACATTAATAGAAAACCAAATTTACTGGATCTTTGAACTTGGATTTTGGATCATGACTCCCAATAACATGGTATGACATCTTGGACTTCTATAACATTTCTCATTTCAAATTTAAGGATTACATAAAATTTCTCATTTCATAATTATATTTCTTGAATTCAGATCCAGTTTTCTCTGAATAGGACATGAACATATTTCATATTAGTTTCTTCTTATTCATCAGCCCACTTCTAAGATCTACTTACATCTTCAAAATATGCACAAATTTTAAAATGAGGGCACATTAACTTTTAATAGGTTTTGGGCATTTAGATTTAGAAATTGGAACATTTAGTCTAGTCTTTGGTATGATTATCCCTGGTAAGAGGTGCTAGGAAATTGAGTCCTATCTCTCATAATCTTGTACAAGGAATGGACATGAGTGCAAGTAATTTATTTGATTTATATAGTTTGCATGTAAGATTAAAAAATTTTACATGTAAATAAAAGTGGCAATTGTTATGGGATCTGTCACTATTTGACTAGACAAGAATGTTCCACTTTTTTATGTTTTAAGTGTTGTCCCACCTTTACAGCCAATTAATACCCTCATTTGATCAATGTGTATATTTTTGATGTGCTTTAAGACTTAAAATTGAGAGGGATTTTTCATGTTCACTCATCTATAGGATCACATATTACCCTTCTCAATGTAGGAGTTGTTTGAAAACAATGTTTGATTTTCTTTTCAATTTTAACTCCCATCTTAAGCCACATTGCATTAGAGCCAACCGTTTGTGCATGTCATTGCATATTTCAAAATTTTTCCTCACTTATATGTCGTGCTCATTGTGTCATAGAATACTTCATGTGTGCATCAAACTTGGGGTGGTTCAACAGCTAGAACAGCCTATTGGAGGCGAGTATATTGGTGAATGATCAAGGAGAAAAAAAGACCCTTAACCTTTAGAAACCCATTTGGAGGAGTCTATGTCATGTAATCTACAATTCTTGTCCAAGTATATAGGCATATCTGGTATATGGAACAATTGATTATCTCAAATATTAGATATCCAGTTCTAGGTAACCAAGTCATTTTTGAACATTTGCATGATAGGTCCTTGCCATTAAGGGATGTTGTTTGAAACAATATGTGTATGTCTTGCCTGAAATACATGTCTATTTCTTTTACATGCATCACATTTTATTTAATGCTATGCACAAGATTTTCATAAGAAACTAGACGAATTTCCTAAAAGAGCCTTGTTTTCTTATGTCAAAATCATTTAGAACTTTCTTTTCCAGTGGCATATTGTAAGGTCTTTTTTGCCTGTCATTGTCAACATTGTCATTCTATTGGTACCTCCTGCAGGTTTGATCTTGACAGGCATAGTCTCATCATCTAGTTTGGCCATCATCTATTTGTGTATTCATTTGAATGTCTTTCTCACCCTTGCCATGTCATTTTTGTTAGTCACAATGATTAGGAAATTTCTTAGGCCACATTATACATTATGTTCTTAGCAGTGACTTAGACACCATAATCCATTCCCCAGTCATTGAGAAGAATGTCAGAATTTCAAATCAAGTTTGTTACTATTTCATTTCTTGTTCTCTCCCATGCAATATAGGGATGATGGAAGTCCCCTCCTCAAGATTCCTTCTTCAATAAAAACTGATTTACCCCTTCTCATGCTCAAGTATTTTGATATTCTTTCATGTGATGTATCCTCTAATGGTCAAACTAGTCTCTTGTCTTTATTCATGCATTCCTCTCATTGCCCTTTACACTGAGGCAACTTTTTTTTATAATAAGAGCACTATAAGTTGCATTCCAATACCAAGAAATGGCCACAAAAAGTTTTTCAACAAACAAACTTTCAAAGTATTCAAAATCTGAGAGCAATCAATATACATGTTTCCACATCCAAGCGTATACCAATTTTCCAAGTTTTTTTTATCTTTTCAAGAGCTTCAATTTTTTATGCATGATGGTTTTTCCAATTCTGCACTCTAGTGCATGCATGTTTTCAAATGCACTTTGGTGCACACAGATTTTTCAAAATTTGGAGCATACAAGCTAGTTATCTTTTGCACTTTAGTGCATACATGTTCTCATGTTTTTCAAAAAATTGGTGTATACAAGTTAGTTACCTTTGCACTTTAAGGCATACAAGTTTCCAACTTTACATCTCAATGCTAGCAAGTTTTTTTTAAATATCTCAAAATTTAGATATTTACATCTCATAATTAGTGCACACTGGCTTTCTAAATTCACAAGTTTTTTTTTTCAAACTTTGCACTTTGGTATACACAAGCTTTCAAATTTCACAAGTTTTTTCAAATTTTGCACTTGGTGCACACAAGTTTTCCAATTTCACAAGTTTTTTCAAATCTCGCACTTTGCTGCAACGTGATTTCTAATCTCACAGGTTCCTCCAAATGTTACACCTTGGTAGACACAAGTTTTTAAATTTTGCACCTCAGTGCACACATGTTTTTTCAATTTTGGACCATGATGCACACAAGTTTTCCCAATCTCGCACCTTGGTGTACACAGATCTTTCTAATATTTGTACTTTAGTACACACAGATTTTTCATCACGAAAGTGCAAACATTTATGCACTGGTATGTTTACTTGTGTGTGCCGATGTATGAAAATCTTATGCCAAGACATGTTCATTTGTGGGCATTGAAGTATACAATTTTATAAACAATGCATATTCTTGTAAAACTTGTATGTACTGAAGCATGAAAATGGTGTGTCAGAGCATGGAAATGGGATGTTGAAATATGAAATAGTGCGGCTAAGCATGAAATCATTTTACAAACTTGTGAAAATTGGATGCATTGAAGTGAGAAATCATGTGCAAAAGTACAAAACCGTGGAAGCTTGTGAATATTTGGTTGCACCAAAGCATGAAATTGAAAACTTGTGCACTTGTGTGTGAATGGAAAACTTGTGTGCACCGATGTGCAACCTGAATATTTTGTATGTGTTTGGAAAAAACTATTGTGATACAAGTTTCCATGTTTTGGTGTAAGATTTTTGTGTTTTGACACACACAAGCGAACACACTTTGGCATAAGATCTTGCTTGGTGGTGCCTCCAAGTAAAAGTGTCTTGACATATAATTTTTGCGCTTTGGCGCACACAAGTGAACGTACTACTCTATATAACTTTTAAACTTTTGTATTTTAATATAAGATTTCATGCTTCGGCACACCCAAGCAAATGCATCTCGGCATAAGATTTTTTCTCTTTGGCGTACACAAGCAAATGTACCATTGTGTAAGATTTTTGTGCCTCAATGCACAAAAGTACACACACCTCAACACATATTTTCGCACTTTGATATACATTTTCATTCCTCAATGCATACAAGTTTCAAATCGTTGCATGCATATACATGCACACAAGCATACAAGTACTCGTATTCACATGAGATCCTCAAGTACTCATATTCGCACCAGCCCCATACACTTTTATTCATGTGAGACTCACAAACATATAAGCTCGCACGAGCCCATACACTTTTATTCATATGAGACTCACGAACATATAAGCACTCATATTGAGATTTCACACTTCGGAAGCACTTAATGATTTCACGGGCATTTCAAGTCCGATAAACAGTCCAAAGTTATCGAATTATATCTTGGAAGCACTTAATGATTTCAGTTTCTCTAAAGGACAAAAAAACTTATACCAATGATTTGATGATCATCAAAAGATACAAGACCACATTGTAAACCATGAAAAGAGCTTCAATGAAATATGGGGAATCAAAGTTAGAAAATGGCATTGACCTTGACTCTCTAGTGAAACAAGGGCTTACACAGAATCAATAAGGGAACAAAAAACTAAATTGACCTTAGCAAAACAGGCAAAATATGACAAAACAAGCATAGAGAGATGGCCTCAAGTAAATGTAGTTGTATCACTCAATCTGCACTCAAGAGTATCAGGTAAGTGTAAAGATGATTTGCGTCTATTTTACAAAAAAACATGATAAATACATGTTTTCCTATTCATGTCTTTTGAAGCCTTTTGAGCTTGAAAAGTAAGTTAGAAGGATGTTCTATACCTAATACCCTAAGGCCATCTGGTTTGAGAGCTACTCAAAACTCATTACAAAGATTCAGTATAAAGCTCAATAAGTATGGCATTGCTTATGACAAAGCTACATGACCATCAAAGCAATGTAGCCTCGTACTAGCCTACGGGTGGTATCCCCCCTAAGTGAATATTGGCCTAAAAAATCAGCTAGACAAGAGCAATAATGAAAAGAGCCAAAACATTCTAATTCAAGAAAAAAATCAATACAAGAAAAATGTTTGCCAGTAAAACCAAGGTCGATCAAATAAAAAATTCTTTGATAAAAAGTAAGTTTCTTGTCATTATAAAGGGAGTGAAGATAATGACAAATCATGTACTAAAAATAGATGACAACTCTTCTTAACTTGTCAAGGAGAATGGAAGAAAAATGTTCTGGCTGAAAAGTGTTTGTTCCTACAAGAATAAAATCATGCAAGTCCTTACAAGATACATGAGGTATAGGTAACGATATTTTATCAAATTTTATGAGTGTTTCACAAGCACTCATAGTTTAATGTGAGATTTTGGCACTTTAATAGCACAAACATTCTACATTCACTCATATTTATGTGATATTTCTGCAGGTTGGCACACACAAGCATACAAACACATGCAAACCAATGCATGAATTTCACAAGCATCTTAAAAACATTTTACAAGTCCACAAGCATTTCACATGCAATCACAATTTTATGTGAGATTTCTGTGCTTTGGCGGACTGAAACATTCTACAAGCACTCACACCTATGTGAGATTTCCAAGCTTCAACTCAAGTAAGCAGACAAGCACATGCAAACCCATGCATGAATTTCACAAGCATTGTACAAGCACTCACGTTTTTTATGTAAGACTTTCGCGCTTTAGTGCACACAAGCATACAAGCACATGCCCATCAATGCATGAATTTCACAAAGAATTTTCAAACATTACACTAGTATTTATACTGGGGCATTTCAAAATGGATTTTCTAAAGAAAGTATGATTTCAAAGGATTTCACCATTTTCATGACGGGTGTTCTATCTTTGCCACTAAGCATGGTTTTTCGACTCAGAAGCAAAGAGGGGCAATTGTGAACACTCGAAAATTTTTGAAGTCTAAATGACCATTTTATCCTTCATCCTAGGATTTTGAACCAAGAATAAGGGTTACTTTTGGACCAAATAAGCACATTTTATTCTAGCTTTGAGCACCTAGACACAGATCACCTAAGTCACTCAAGCTACGTAGCAAATGCTATGAATGAGCTTCACGACCTTTAAAACTCATTTCAACTCGAATTGAAATGAATGAACTCAAACTGAACTAAGGGAGTATTGATTTATACTAAATCCTAGCTCAGTTTTAGGTGACTATCAAATTGAGCTCAAATTCAGCTTATACCCCCAAAACAAGAGAGAAAGAATTCAACGCTAAATTGAACTTAAACCAAACTAAGGTAAGCTTGAATGTGTATGAAAAACATGATCCTAGCTCAGTTTCAGCATACTCTACCGATTTGAGCTTAAATCTAGTTCAAACCTCTAAAAGCAAGAGAGAGAAAGACCAAGAAGCAATCTACAAGTTAGTATAGGATTGAAACTTGGGTGGGTGACTCAAAGTAAGTGAAATTAAACTTTTTATCCATTGAGGTGAACTTGTTTTAGACTTAGTTGAGCTAAATATTATAGTTTTAAGTTTTAGTGAGTTGATTTGAGCAATAGGAAAGCTGAATTCAGGCTGCGAAAATCATTGTGAGTTGACTTTAATAACTTCTAAGGTCATGTAAAGATGAGAAATGGCTTAATTGCTCAAACATTAGGTAATTCTCAAAAATCTAGTGAAATGCTATAAACTGCTGTCGAGCTCAAAGCTAAATTGGCTCTATTTTTTTTTGTCTTTATTGGCTCTATTTTTTTTTTGTCTTTCAGCATGTAGTTACATGTAAGTGGCTTTTGCAAACATCCATAACTCCACTAGTGAAAATTCTAGTAAAAATCGGGTTTTATGTCCCTCTTTGATTTCTCTTTATAAAAACATACTTGGAAATCTCTCCTCGAACCTCATCCTTTGATTCTTGATCCTACGTCATGAGAACTGAAAAGCACTCGCTTTTCAGTGCTCATGACATATGGTGAGCAAACGAAGAAGGTGAAGACCTATGCTTCTTTACAATGGCTTTTCCTTTCCCGTCTCGATCTGTTCCCGGTCCTAGTGATCCGTGGACGTACCCCTTTGCAAGCGAGAACAAATAAATTATTTTTGAATGTTAGAGTAATTTGGGAGGAGTTTTTCATCAAGATTTTAACTATAGCCTATCTAGGGGGAGGCCCACAAGCTAGCTCAGTCAAATCGAGAAAACTCATCTAGAGCTCCGAAAATACATGGAGGGGTAACTTACGAGCCACATGAACATAAGTTAGCATTTCATATACTTTCACATGAAGATAGTAGGCTTGAGCACAGCCTCGTCCTACTTCAGTTTCTCCCTACAGTTTCTCCCTAAGTCAAGGTTGTACAAAAAAGCACTCTGCCTAAGCTTAGTAAACTTGCACCCAACCTAGGTCTAAACCCAGTTTTCCATAATTGAACCCAACCATTCCAGGATCCACATGTGAGCTCAATGCACATTATATTTCAAAATTGCATCATGATTTTCTCAGTCTATGCTTATTATCAATTTGTATGAAAGTACTTGAAACGTGTGGAATTCTTTGTTGAGCACTCTACCATAGACGAAATCGAAATTGGTATTTGTATGTGGTCAAAATGAACATTTTTCTGTTTCATATCAAGTTTTAAATTATGTCTTTAATGTGTGCTTGCTCTTATTCATTATTCACCCAAGTCAACGATGAATCTTGTCCAGTCAACCGAGTTATGAGTGAGTCACACTGGGTTTGAAGCAAGAACATATCCCCTCACCGGCTTTGTTTTGGTTGGAATTTTCACCTCTTACCATTTGATTTAGCTTCCTTCACATGGCTCCTAGGCTGTCATCCCAATTGACATCACTCTTAGCCAACTCACCTATTGGTCTAGGCCTTGTCAAGTCACATGCCATCATAACATGGATCGTAACATGTATAGTCATGTGCACATTGTAGATCTACATGTCGTGTTCTTTAGTTATAGGTTACTAGGTAACATTATTTATCATTGCAATTTAGATATGGTGAGCATCTTAGTGGGCATTCATGATTCTAAATTCAATTGTGTTATGTTTCTACATGCATTGAGTCTCTAGGTTTGCATCGGAAAATTTTGCATAAAGTAGGAAAACTTCTCTACAACTTTTTTATGTTGTAGAGTGATTCTGAGTTGTATACACATCCCTTTCAGGTTCTTTCCTATTATGTTATGTTTGATTTAGTGTAGCTCACATTGTACATAGTTTTACTCTCATGAACGAAATGGTTGGTCATGCATTTTGCACACTTACTTTTCAATTCTTCACAAATTGTCCACATCCATGCACATGCACCACCATCTTAAAACCCATTGTGGGTTCGACACAATCCATATAGTTATCTGAAGCTTTCCATCTAGAGAAGGTTGAATGCCTTGGCATATTTTATGGTATAATTTCAAATGAGTATCATGTTTTCTCAATATATTTTAAGTATGGTTTCAAATTCATTTATATAAATGCAAGTTTCCAACTTAATTTCAAATGCTATTTTCAACTTTGTTTTCCAAAATCATTTTCTAAACTTCATTTACTAGTCATCTTACAGACCACTTTTGAATGCATAAATTGGTTTCCAAAATCAATTTTTTATCTATGTTCTAGCTCAAGCTTCTAATTTCCATTTCAAAATCCAATTTAATATTCCATATTTGATTTCTAAAATGATATGCCATGTAGCTTTAGGATCCATAACATGACCTGATGATGAAAAAGGTTTTTCTAGGGATATGTTCTATATTTATAAACCCTAAGGTTCACATTATGTTTCAAAAAAAATTCTCATTTTCAACTTCTAGAAGCATATGCACATCTCATTATATGTTTTTATCTAGGTTTCGAGCATAACATGTAAGAATTTTAGACATTATACAACATAGTTTGGATCTTGTATTGGTTGCCCCTAGTTATGATTCTAGGAATGGCTGATCCTTATACCAATAGGATGGGTCCCATCTCTTTTCAATGGATGGAGGTGAGTTAATTACCTTTTCCCAAGAGTTACATGATGGATTAAAAATTTCACATGTAAATATCAGGTTTAGACCTTGAGTTGGTTGAGTAAGATTTAAAGAATATGGTTGCATTAGTGTTGAGAGCTAGTTGGCTATGAAAAGCGGATCAAGTGGGAGTGAAAAAAAGTTTAAAATTTCATTAATCACATGGATAAATTAACTACATAAAAGATATGAAAGACATAAAGAAGATTTGTCACCCCCTTCGATAAAATTTTGAATTATAAAGCTAATAAAATGAGCTGGAAATAAGTGTAACGGCTACTTTCTACATGATATTCAATACATAATCAACAACATTAATCTAACTTTTACCTATCACACTGGGAATTTGAAGGCTAAAATATAATGATGCTTAGCCACCTGCTCACAACTATTGTCATGCTAAACTGAACATGAAAAATTACAAAAGAATAAGTGCTACTGACTCAGTGAGAATCACGCTATAAACTGATAATCATTGAAAGCAAATACAAACTACAACAATTAATATCTTGCCATACACAACTTTCAAGCATAATGAACTTTCTCATATCAATTTCTTACTTAAGTTCGCTTTGTCCACTTGAGGTCCCACACTTGAAGGACTTGCTCCTTCATGGAATCTTGCGACTAGTGACCATCGTTCTTTTTTTTCCTTTTATATATAAATATATATATAGAGAGGGCTTGCTCCTCACTCCTTGTGGGCCCTGCCCCTTGTGGGCTATCATTGGTCACTGGGGTTAGGCAGCCCTTGCAAGCCAATCACAATAGAGGCTTGCTGAAAAATTTTATTAGGATTCTTGTAAACTTGCCTTTTCATTTCATAACAAATTGATTTTTGTAGTATAATAAAATCTGACAATACACCTATTCTTTATGAACAAATAAGAGAGTCACAAGCCCTTTATAAGAATTTGCAAAAGATAGTTCAAGCAGTAAAAGGATGAGAAAAAAAGGGTTTAAGGTAATGTAAGACAATATTTTAATACTTGGAACTAGATTGTGTGTGCCCAACGACATAAAACTTAAGCAAGTCGTTATAGAAGAATCACATACATCCCAATATGGAAGACACCCGAGCCATATGAAGATGTATTGAAATCTTAAGAATAGTTATTGGTGGCCTGGTATGAAAAGAGAGACAGCAGAATATGTTTTGAAGTGCTTGACATGTCAAATGATTAGAGCATACACCAAAGGCCTACTGGGATGTTACAAAACCTCCCCATACCATAATGGAAGTGGGAACATGTTACCACATCCTTTATCAGAGGTCTACCACATATCAAAATGGTAGTGATGTTATTTGAGTGATTGTAGACTGGCTTACCAAATCTACCCACTTCTCAGCCACTAAGAGGAAAGCTACTGTTGACAAGTTAACACATCAAATATTGTATATGATAAGTGGAGAGACCAACGGCATTTCCAATGCCATTGGTCAACTTCTCTCTCAACATGTGACATAGCTAAGCATATAATTTTTTTATGGTTCCGATTCTTTTTTTTTTTATTCAGTTGTTTGGGAATCTTTTATTAATATTGAATATGGTAGATAAGGAGTCCAAGTGGTAAGTGGTTTAGTGTTAGCAATTTGTTGGGTTACTTTATTGTTTCATTTTTTTATTTGTGTCTATACTTTATGTCAATTCATATGCTCCCATAGTGCATCATTTACAACAAGTACATTTTTGTTGTGCAGTGTCAACTCATGCATTTAGGTGGGTATTTTGTAAAATTTGCCTGAAAGTCAAAATACATGCTTTCATCATAAAGATTGCATTTGGAATGTCATTTAGGTAGTCGTTAATTTTATGGATTGTCATCATATCAGTGTTATAAAAGGAAATAAGGCAAGGCAAGGCATTGAGCTTCTCATGATGCAAGGTGAGGTGACACGTTAATTGAAGCATAAGATTCATAGACAAATTTGTAAATTATATAATATTTATAGAAATAATAATAGAATTGAAAAAAAAGACTACACTACTATGCATGTCCTTAAAGAACAATACACAACATATACTGACCATAGCAATTTGTAAATCTAAACAAATAGAAGGTTTGCTTATGTAATTGGCATATAGCTCACTTGTCCCAATGTAAACAATATAAAGAATGCTTGTGGAATTGGCATATAGCATGATTTGTCCTAAACAGTTAAAATGTTCTAATGAACTATCCAAATAGACAAAAGCATAAGTTGTGCACTACTAACATTGACAAACAAATAACCAAAATTAGGAAACCAAGATCGAGGTAATAGTAGCAACTAAGATAATTAAGTAAATAACAAGCATTGTTGAATAATAATACAAGCACATTTAAATATGCATATGTACAAAAATTGTATAAAGTAACTAATTTGTGTAATTATGAAGTGATATTTAGCAAAGTTGTTGTCTTTTAAAGGCAATTGGTCAATTGTATATTCATCGTTGTCTTCTTCTTTAGTGGAGGACAACTCATCTTCATTTGAATTGTCCATATATTGGATAGGTTCATCTTCAGTTTCTTCATCATCAAAACTTATATGTTCTAGTATTTCTTTACTTTCACACGAAAAACAATAACAAATAAACTTTAGTAAAGAAAAAAGACAATGTTCTTATCTATTTCAAACATTGCAAACATATAGCATTACCTTTACCAACACTTTTTCTTTGAGAAGATGAATCACTTTTATGTTTTTTCATAGACATTGAGATATCTTCAAAAGGACAAATATTAATGTCTTCGATAAGAGTAAAATCAAGAATCATCTAACAAAAATGGTAAAACAAAATCTTCTATAGCTCAAACATCATTTGAGTCAATAGTATCAACACACAAGATCTTGAGTAGTTTTCTTTCTCATTTATCTTTCATTCAACTTCATATTATACATGACAAAATCCAAAAAAATAATTTTTTCCTGTTCAAGGTGATTTCTTTTTTTTGCACGTACCTACCATATAATTTTATAAGTTAATCATCTAACAATTATAAAAAAACATTTGAATGACAACACATTAAATGATATGAAAGTTTCATTTATTTACCAAAGAGAATGAGCCCCAATTACGTTCAAATGTTGATGCACTACATGTAAGATTGAGAATTCTCACAGCAAATTTATTTAATTCTTTTGTATCTTCATCAAACGTATTCCACTAGCCAGCTGACAAAAGTAAACAAAAAGAGCAGTTTAGGTTACCTGAATCCAATCATAAGTTCATAATATAAGTCAAAACAATAAAAAAAAGTGTACAAAATGTTTTTCTTTCTTGTTTCAAGTTTTTGTGACTTGCGAACACACCAACTTCATTCCCATATGAATCAAGTTGAACTAAAATATCACATCTTTCTTTTACAATAGACACCATACTTTCCAAGCATTCCATTAGGTAGCCTTTATTCTTCTATAATTGATGACATCATCAACATTATGAAAATGCAGGTTTAAATAATACCCTCCAACATGTAAATGATAATGCATCTAATTATCCCACCTATTATCAGTTATTCCCTAAATTTTCATATATCTTTTCTGATCATTTGTCTACATTGCATATTATTTCTTCTTTTGCCCATCTCATGTACATTATACAAAAAACTCAAAATTGGTTTTTCGTATGAATCAACAACTCTCAACATCTTGACTAAATATAATGTAACTTTAATGATATATAATATTGCTTTCTGAAATCTTTTATCCTGGGTAACATCTTTACTAAATATAAAGTAACTTTAATAATATATGATATTGCTTTATGAAATCTTTTATCCTAGGTAACAATACACATTACCTCTTTACCTTTAGAATTTTTAATATAATAATCACAACCTTGAAATTCTAGAGATAAAAACATGTTCTTCAATGCTCTTTTATTTGTGCAAATACTCTGCAAGGTAGGATAAGAAATAACAAAATTTGTAACAATAGGTCGTAGAAGTTTCTTACCATCTGTATATTTTCTCAGCAAATTTAATACCCAGATATATCCATATATAAATCCACTTACATCTTTTGCTTTTTCAATCACTTCCTTATGCAAACATTCTAAGTGGTGTCTTCAAAAATTAAATCTAAGCATTGAGCTGCATAAGGTGTCTAAATAATATGATAAAAGCCATCAATTTATTTTAATTTCATACATGCAGCTTTACTGTAACTACTTGCACTGCATTTTTCTCTCCAACTTTTTTAATTATTCTCACAAATAATTTTACCAAATTATTAGACGTCTTTTTCATACTACTAACATTATAAGACTTAAAAAATTATATCTGAAGGATTATTTACAAGAAAATGAACCAATTTTCTACTTTTACCATCAGTCCAATCATTTGCCATTATGGCACAACTAGTTCTCAACCATATATTCTTGTAGTTTTCTAATTTCATTTGCATTATCAACTTCTTTTATGATCGAGGTCTGCATATCATTGTAAGTTGGTGGCATCAATCCTTAGCCATGATTTTTATAGTTTCAATCATTCTCTCAACATGTGCATTGTTACATAAGCTAAATCGTAAAGCATTTGCAAAAAATAGCTCATTTATGGTATAATATACTTGATTTCTTTCTTATTTCTTAAAGACATTATTTAGTTCTTGGTTGTTTCATATCTGAAATTATAAATTAATCCATTTGGCCTCATGAAATTTCAATTTTACGAACATTAGGAGATGTCAGCTAACCACTGATTATTCCTTCATCCGAACATTCATTTCTACACTTCCAGATTGTCTTTTTTCTTTGTATTTTACTTTTTGTACCTGCAAATAGTTCTTGAAAAATTGCATTTTGTGGTTCTTTCTAACATGTTTTAGTATCCTTTTTAATTCCAGCCAAGTGACATTTCATTTTGCAAACACCACCTATATAAGTTTTCTATCAATAATCATATATCAAATTTCCTCTTTTATCTTTATCATCAAGATCTTCTTCAATACAATGTTCCCATGTTGGATCCCATCATGCCAATTTTTCTCAAACCTAAACAATGTAATGCAAATACAATTCAAGAGCATCTAATGAGTTCAAATTACATTATATGCAAAAGGTCACATTCATAGACATATCCAAATATTAGCAACATATAACAAGCTGAAATTATCAAGTAATAACATATTACAAACTTAATGCAAAACAACTATTGAAAAATCACATAAAAATAATTTAAAAATATTATATATATATGTATGTATATATATATATATATATATATATATATATATATATATATATATATATATATATATATATATATATATATATATATATATATATATATATATATATATATATATATGTATGTATGTATGTATGTATGTATGTATGTACATAATATGAGAGTTAGCTTATATTTGAAACCTATTTTAATTTTTAACATACTTTGTGTATGAAATTTAATAGAAAACTTGTAATTTTACAATTTTTACATACTTTTATTTTATTTTCTTGAATTTTGAATATTTTCCTAATGAAGATAACTTTCCTAATAAATACATAAAAAAAACCTAGACAAGAAATGCTCTAGAATGACATTTTGACAAATGTCCTTCAACTTTTTTTTAGTTAACAAATCTTTTCTTCTCATATATGAAATTCTTAAAATAAATTACAACTTCTTGATGTAAGGAAAATAAAGGATTTTTTCATTGATAATGTTATTGTCTTGCATAATTTTTGTGAATTTAGGGCACTCCACTTAAAAACATGCAATAGAAAGTCAACCACATTCATTCAACCCTATCACTAGTTTTATTGAAAAAACAACTATTGGGTTACACATAAGTTTCAAGAACTTGAAATGATTTGGTACATGACTTAATATGGAAAACTTTGTGTGATTTTCTACCATAAAACAGAAAAAAAAAACGAAACATAATAAAGTTAGGACACCATTAAATGCCAAGACATATAATAAAGTAAAGATACCATTGAATGCCAAGACATATAATAAACTAAGGCACTTAAAAAAATTGGCAGAAATATCAGAAGACTCAAAACCAGATTGGGCCACCACTTGCATCACTTGGCAAGAATGAGAGGGCCACCAGCAATGGATTACATGTCTAGATGATGACAATCATAGAACAAGAATAATGAAAGCATATGGTGAAACACAACAAGAGTTGGCAATAGGAGTGCAAGGATGACATGCACGCTTGAGGAAGAAAAGGGTGGTTATAAACTCTGTAAGTCACAGCATTGGCCACAGCGACACACACATAGCAAGAGAGAGGGAGGCTAGTCATGGCCAGAGAGAGAGAGATGGGGGAGAGCAAGAGAGTGGCCATTCCCTGACCTGGCCATGGAGAGAGAGAGAGAGAGAGAGAGCTGCGGCTGTGATGGAAGATTTCGGCATTGGGCTGTATGATTCTGGAGATGGCTCTACCGGAGACAGCTACAACCTCTATAACTCCAATTTCACAGGTGATTTGGGATTGAGAGAAGGGGATTAGTAATTGATAGAAAGGGGATTAGCTTAGGGCTTTGCGTATTCACTATTCATTGTGAATAATGAATACATGGACACCAATACCCCACTGCACCTGACCGGTTTTACGTTTTTCTTTTAATTTTTTAATAATGAAAATTAAACAAGCTTCATCCCTTAAGCATACACCTAAAGCACTGAGCATGCCATGGATGGAGGCATATGCCTCCACCAAAAGAAGTGCACACTCCAGGTATGCGTGCCTCACAAACCAGCCTCAAGGTGTTTTTCTAAAAAATGCCTTGAGTCGTTTTTTTTCTTTCTTTTTTTTTTTGTGTGTGTGTGAGGTGTAACACCTCTTACAACATTGCACCAGATATTGACGAGCCAGCCATGGATTCAGAGTATCACAATTAACTCAGGCCAGTAGAGGAGCTCAATTTCCATTGCTAGTTGTTTAGGACCTATGTGTTTTTGGCAATGTAACTTAAACATTTAATAGAAATTAGATGTCTCAAATTTATTAGTATGGACTTTTGGAAAGTTGCTTACTTTTTAGCATTTTGCTTGTTTGATTTTTAGTAACTAAAATCCAAAATTAGGGATGAGCTACACTCCATTTCCATCATTATTTATGTTTCATATTCTAGTTAATCATGTTTATGTTTCTTGACAAAACTGAAATTCCTCTTTTATCCCACAATCTATGCTCAAAACTGATTTCTTAGCCATCAATATAAGAACTCATAAAACCAGCCTTCAAACATGTAACTGTATGACCTCTCTATCTCTTGCTCTCTCTGTTCTATCCTATTTGATGCATGTTTTTTGGGGTTTCCTGATCGGACTCGTATAAGCTGGTCGAAGGTTGTCGCCAGGAGTCCCCACGATCATTTTCCCAAATTTTGATCATATTTGGGTATCCCCAATGTCCAGTGAAACATTTTAACATCACTAATCTATTTTTATACCTACTTGAGCGAATTGAACTTGATTCTTTACTATTTTGCTTGATTGAACTGAGGAATTGTCTCTTAGATGAGATTCCTACTCGTTAAAGGCATCTACCCGTCAACCGGCCTCTATTTCTCCGAGTTCCACTCGGATTTCAGATTCCCTATACTCTTGTGATGTGCTTTAACGATTTCTGGTTTATCGTTGAAGTTGTCTGAGCCTTTCGAGTGATTCACCTATTGTTTATATCTGTTGCATCTAAGGAAGACTCTGTTGGCTTGAATAAAATGCTTGCTGAAGGCTACCACTTTGAGTTTGGTGACTGTAACCCCAAAGTCCAGCTGGATTTGTGTTCTTCGGCCATCTGATGAAGTGCCTGAACTTGTGATTCTGCTATTATTTGAGTGTTCTGTGCATTATTTTGCCTATTGTTTTATCTGTTTCCCTGTGAAGATCATCGATATGGAGACATCAAGGCAGCCATAAAGTAAGTACATAATTGGCGACTGCAGGTTTGCACTGAGGAATCTGAGGGGAAACTGTAGGGAATCCTTGGCTACACTGAGGACGATGTGGTTTCTTCTGACTTCATTGGCTACTGCAGGTTTGCATGCCTCGCATCTTAAGAATTATAAAGAGGAGAGGAATTTTGCTGTTTTACTAATTCTTGTTGATTAATTCTGTATGTTTCTTGATATGCAAAAACAGGTCTAGCATTTTCAATGCCAAGGCAGGGATTGCACTGAGCGATCGGTTTGTGAAGTTGGTTTCTTGGTACGACAATGAATGGGGATACAAGTACATAAACCTTCATGGAATGCTTGCTGGCAATGTTAGTCCAATGACAGGCGAGGAGGAGGCCTTTCTGAAAAAAGTGGTCACACCAATCTATTAAACAATTGCGCAACTTTATCTATGTATCTATTTGTTCATATGCTAAATGGAATCTATATGTTTATTCTGCCCAAGTTTTTGTATAAATATATATCAGTTATCAACTGTCTTTGTTATCTGCTGATTGCTGACTGATGCTTCATTAAAACTCTATATGCATATAAGTTACGTGAGGAGATTGATATCCTTTAAACGGTCAAAAAAAATTTCTTTGAAAAAATTTTTCTGTTGTCTATCAAACTAGGCATTTTTTCTCCTTCAAAAGAGTTCCAGACCATCAAACATGGCCTGAAACAAGAAAATGGAAATTTTACCCTCCTGTCAGTTTACCATGGAAATTTTACCCTTGAAAAAAATCCCCCTCAAAAAAATCCAAGCCATCAAACGTGGCCTAAGAGTTTTCTTTTACCTACTTCATCCCAACATACTGGTGTCCTACATTTTCGACCATAAAGTGCCACATAAGGTGTTATCCCAACAATACTAGATTGGAAAATATTGTTATGTGCAAATTCTGCCAGAGGTAGATATACATGCCATGAGCCTTAAAATTCTACACACAGGCGAGAAAGGAGGAAAATGAGAACAAAGCAATCTTTTTGTGTTTTCTACGCACAAAAATGAAATTAGAGCATTCGCTGGAACCAGGCAGAAGATCTTGACAATGCACCACCCCTTTTACACAGAGGGAACTGTGAGAGAGAGTCAAAGAGAGGAAAAGTAAGTGTCTAACGGGTAAGATGAGGTCATGACAGTCTTAGAGAGAGAGACAAACAGGGAGAGCATGAGAGAGAGAGGGAGAAATGTTACATACCTAATAGAGATGGATGACGAGATGTCGGTGGACTGGTGGCCGAATGTCGGATGGTGATACTGGTGTTGTCGTGCTGGTGTGCAGCAGTGAAGCAGAAAAGTTAAAATTTTTACCCTAAACTAGTGAACTGGTTTAGGATAACTTGGTGTATCAGCTTTCGAGATTCAACGATTTTATAATAACAAGCCAAGTTGAGTATAAATGAGTCAAGTTTATGAAACTCCAATTTGACTCGCCTAGTGTTTTGAGTATCTTTATAAGCTCAAACTCAACATTTATGAATGAGTCGAGCCAAACCATGTTTTTTCGAGCGAGTTTGAGTCAAAGCTCGATTTGGCTCAATGCAGGCCCTATGATGCTTTTCGAAACAGATGTAGGTGTTTGAGATTTAACGATTTTATAATAACAAGCTGAGTTGATTTTATAATAACAAGCTGAGTCGAGTATAAAGGAGTCGAGTTCATGAAACTCAAACTTGACTCGCCTAGCGTTTCAAGTATCTTTATAAGCTTGAACTCGACATTTACGAACGAGTCGAACCAAACCAAGTTTTTTCGAGCGAGTTCGAGTCAAAGCTCGATTTGGCTCAATGCAGGCCTTGTGATGCTTTTCGAAACAGATGTAGGTGTCAGAGTTTTAACGATTTTATAATAACAAGCTGAGTCGAGTATAAAGGAGTCGAGTTCATGAAACTCGAACTTGACTCGCCTAGTGTTTTGAGTATCTTTATAAGCTCGAACTCAACATTTATGAATGAGTCTAGCCAAACCAAGTTTTTTCAAGCGAGTTCGAGTCAAAGCTCGATTTGGCTCAATGGAGGCCCTGTGATGCTTTTCAAAACAGATGTAGGTGTTAGAGATTTAAAGATTTTATAATAACAAACTAAGTCGAGTATAAAGGTGTCGAGTTCATGAAACTCGAACTTGACTCGCCTAGTGTTTCAAGTATCTTTATAAGCTCGAACTCGATTCATTTATGAATGAGTTCGAGCCAAACCGAGTTTTTTTGAGCGAGTTCTAGTCAAAGCTCGATTTGGCTCAATGTAGGCCTAGTGATGCTTTTCAAAACAGATGTAGGTATCAGAGATTTAACTATTTTATAATAACATGCTGAGTCAACTATAATTGAGTCGAGTTCATGAAACTCTTGCCTTGCCTAATGTATCGAGTATATTTATAAGCTTGAACTCGACTCATTTATGAATGAGTCAAGCCAAACGGAGTTTTTTCGAGCGAGTTCGAGTCAAAGCTCGATTTGGCTCAATGGAGGCTTAGTGATGCTTTTCGAAACAGTTGTAGGTGTCAGAGCCCTTTGACCAAAAAAGTGGGGTTAATGTTTTTGGGAATGCAATATTTCTTTGGCAAATGTATGTATACATAATGCTTTTTTTCATCAACATGTCCCCATTTGAGATCATTTCCAAATACTTTTGTATATCCTTAATTATCTAGTTCTTAACAGTAAGTTGGCTATTCTATATTTGATAAATGCTTTTATTTGTTCTTTTTTACTTATTTGCTTTAATTTGTTGCTTCTGTACAGTTACTGGGGTCTCATATCTTATTTTCTGGGAATTTCTCAATTTTGAGTTCTCATTGTTTTGCTCCTGAGGTCATGTTTTGAATATCCGAAGTATGGGACGGGGATGTTCATGATTTTGCCGTTGCTATTAGAGAAAAAGATACGGTCTCCTAGATTTTTTTTTTTTTTCATTTTGTGTCTTGTCATACAAGTCATTAATGTGATAATTGACCAATTATCAATAAAAAACAATTATTATTTGGTATTAAGACTTGATTTATTAGGAAATATTCTTTTGATTCTCCAAAAGATGCACCTCAAGGATATGTAATACTACATTGCCATTAATTATTTAAAAATAACACGGCTATAGCAGTGACAAAATCACGCAAACCTATATCGGTGATTTGATCATTGGTATAAAGCAAAAAACATCAGTTGTAGAACTATAATAATGAATTCGATAGATACTGAATAAGTTTATGGTTGTAAATGAAAAAAAAAAAACTCTAAATGGAACTGCATCTGACCTAGAATAGCATACTTTTTCCCAAAAGCTTTATCTCACATCCTTAGGTTCGGAAAGCAGAGGAAAGACATAGAGACATGAAAAACAAGAGGTAAAAGTTGGTGGCTCGAACTCGGCTCGAGTCTCAACAGGTCAACTTCGAGCTCGGGTCGGCTTGAGCTTAAGAAGACTTGGATTATTTATAGAGGTGGGCGTTGGGCTGGGCCTGCTGGCCCGGATTGGCTCGACGGGGGTTCGATCCGGCCTGATTAATTTTTTAAAATTTTTTATGATTAATAATATATATTATTATTAAAAATATATTTTATATTTAAAAAATTATTTTATATTTAAAAATATTTTTTTATTATAACTGGGTCAAGCCAAGGCCTGCCCAAGCCTGGATTTCGGGTATAGGCCCCGGCCTTTCAGACATCGAGCCGGCCCATTCCCTGTTCTTATTGGAAGGCCCGCCCTAATTATTTGTTCTTTGTAATATTATTATTGTGCAACACCTCCCACATGTTCTCTTGCCACGAACCGAGCTCGATTACTAGAAACGATTCGTTCATTTAAGCAGGTATAAACTCATTTATTAAACGAATAGATCGAGTTCGAGTAGAGTTAGCTCCAAGTCCACTTGCTGAACATGTCTACGTCGCTTGACAAAATTTAGTGTAGTGGGACGTCGACCTAACCAGGAGACCAAGAAGGAAAAAAATGACAGAACAATTTCGTGAACCACAAAAATTCCAGTTTAGAATTACCGAACAGGTAAGCAGAACGGTAATAATATAAGGTACCAATAATTTCTCTTGCAGAGTATCTGACAGTACACGCTGGTGAACATTAATATATTTAGAAGGGCAATTTTTTTGACTGAAGGATAAATTTTTTCAACTAAATCTCGCGGTGGGGCTTGTTCATTCATTGGACCACTGAGCCCCCAAACCAAGGCACCTTATCTTTAATCTGTACTAACGCCACTCCATAAATGAACCGACTGATCCAAATTTGATGGACCAAAGCGAAAGAAAATTTGTGTATATCTAAATAATTTCCTTTTCCATTAGGGATGCAAATCCAACCGCAGCTTCGACATTATAATTTGATTTAAGGTTGCGTTTGATTCTCCACAGATTTCAGATTTGAGGGAATCTCAAATCTGCAATAGTTGAAATCCATGGTTGTATCAAACCGTGGAATTCAGCTAGTCTAAAAGGTCAGGTTTGGATAACCAAATTCATTCAGGTTGCGTTTGATAAAATCCGAGGATGCATAAACTGTGTGTCCAAAGGTCATGAGTTTAACAGTAGAATGAATTTAAGGTTGAATGGAGGGAGAATCCATGCGGCATGTTAAAGATCATGAATTTATGTCAAATAAAAGGAGGTCTGACTTTAGTTCTATAAATCTAAGATCCTAAGGTTTCTAATCACCGTAGAGCTCAAGTTCGCAGTCAAACAGACAACATCATGGGTAAACAAAATCCGAATAATTTGTGTTTGGATCATGAACCTATTCGATGAGAAATGGACCAGAGGACTAAATGGAACTTACTGGAGTTCGCGAGTCGCGACTTGTTGGAAGTTGGAACCACCAAATTCCGAATCCCGTGGTGTTAGCTTCCATGTCCAAAAGCTCCCTTAGATTCTCTCCCGGGCAAAGGCGCTTGCACGTGCTGTCTGTGCTCTCTCTAACCCGCCCTCTTTCCTTTGGCACGTGCGACCTCAGCACTGGAGCCGCACTGGAGTGCTTCCCACGTGCATTAAGCTTGATCGGCCACATTTCTGGTCTGCACTGTCCAGGACAGCAGCAGCAGCAGCAGCCCTTTCCTGCCTGGCTTGTGAAAAGAAAGAGGAGGAAGGAGAAGAAAGAAAGGAAGAAAGAGATAACATGACTGGGATTGCTCAAATGTGGAATCAAGCTGATGGATTCTGTTGGGTCTTCTGAGTTCACCGTTTCTGTGGTGTCATCAGTGTAGTAGTGTGATTGTCCGGATATTTGGCTCCGCCTATGTGAAATGAAAACGGTTGTGTTCAAGTCCAAGATGAAATGGGCAGCACTGCTGGGATTGGTGTTGTCCATATTTTCCCTCGTCTCCCATCTGTTCCTTGCAAGATATACGGGGAGGTACTTGGTTGAGCACAGGCCTCAGATCACCATCTTCACATGGCGACCCATCTTTGAGACGTCTGATGTTCTTCACACTGTAAAACCTCAGACTCATCATGGATATTGTGCCTTTTCTTTTTCCGGCCGTTTGTCTATCCTCTTTCTCTTTTTCTTTGTCTAAAGGTTATGGCTTGTCGATTTTGCTTTGTGGGGTTCCGTCGTTGTTTGCAGCTATCTTTACTCCTTGCCTTATAAATTCCAGCAATGTTTTTGTTTATTATTATTATTTTTAAATTTTTCCATGTTGGTATCTCATTTTCGTTGGTCTGACTGAGGCAGAACGCCAAATTTATGAGATTATGGGGTCCTGTGAAGTCTCTTGGATCTCTGATGCCACTTGCAAATCCTAGAGGAACATACAAAGGTAAGAGTTTTCTCGGGTTTCATAATTTCATTAGCACTATGTCCATGTACATGATTGTGATTTGTGTCTCCCTGCTTCGAATTGTGATAGTTGTACCTAGACTCTATAAATGTTTAGAACAGGAAATATCGCCAGGATTCTCTCCCTCCAAGTGAAAGAATGTTTGCCTTTTACTTAGTGAGCAAAATGATTTCTGATCTTCTGGATTTCATTCTTCTACTAATTCTCTTTCATAATGTAAAGTTGTAAATTGTTAGTTTGTTTATGCCTTAGATGTGTGGATCCTGTTCATACACTCGCAATCTAACTGTATTTTGTAGTTAGGATCCTAGAAAAGCTATGAGCGCATTGGCCTATTTAAATTTTTATCTTTTAAATTGTTATTTGACCATGAGACAGAAAATTATAGCAGACAGACATTGACGATTGATGTCTTTTGAACTCAAGATACTGAAAATTTAGCTATGCAGCATTTCCTTGTACAAAATAGCCCTATAATAATTGAAAAGCTCTCTGCTCGAATCTTTCATGGACGATCCTAGAGTTGTCAAACCACTGAGCACCTGAATGGGAAAAAACAGGCTATGAATGTCTGTCATGTAGGTGTGGGTTGCAGGTGTGGTAAGAAACAACAAATTGTTAAATCATCATGTAATAAAGTTTCAGTTTTGAGTTCATGCTTCATTAGCCATATTCATGACTCTTTTGTCATTCCATCAATATCTTCCATGTTTTCAATGTGATCACTAAAAATCATCAAAAGGGGGTTAGCATGATAATCTATAACCATGTTAAGAGTGCACAAGAACCAAATTCTTTGCATGCTTGCTGGTACTTAAAAATATCTGCTTCAATTTCTTTCACAACATGATGTATTAAGTTGAGATAATATCTTGCAGCAGGTTTTTGGAGTGTAGGTATTTTCGATCTAGAAAACACCTACAAATCAAGCAATTTTATTCTCTTCCTCTTCTATTGCTAGCACTGTATCTAAAGATTCAAATCTTCCAACATTGCATATTTAGAACTAACCTTCTTTTCTTATGTATGGATCTAAATAAATTCTTTCCATGCGTACTAGTTTGTGTTTTAGATATGTCATGATCTCGATTTGGAAGGACATGTCTAGGAGCCCCTGTTAGCCATTTTTAGAATAATATTTTGGATTCATAATGCAAGGGAGTATTACTTTTGTCCCATTTTTCCACTAATATTCAATGCATATAAGAAAACAACAAATAATAGACTATGTAACACGTAAGTAGCAGTACCCGTACTGTACCAGTACGATATTGGTACGGATACCGGGTACATACTTGGGTACGTCCTGGGTACAACGTTGCCACTTGCCAGTACTGGGTACGGTCAATGTACCTGAGTACGTATCTGTCCACTTTCAGACTCGGTCAAAGTTGATCGAGCTCAAAATTGTCCATAGGTTAGGGTTTATTTATTTATTTTTTTACTTTAAAGAAAACACATCATCTACTTTTCACCCACAGTGACCAGTGGTGCTCACTGCGCCGACAAATAGTAAGGGCAATTCCGGCGACCTCTGTCCATCATTTTCTAGCACGTGTTTGAGTATTCCAGCGAACAGCGACTGCTCTGGTGAAGGATGACGCCTTTGCTGTGGTATTCAGTCATCATCTGCTTTTCCATCACTTGATTTTGGCTTTTTCTTTTCTGTCCAACGTTTAAGCTTCTTCCATCTCCAACAGCCTCACCAGTCGTCCGACAGCCTTTCCCATTGACCGGCGGCAAGTATTGTCATCCTCCATCGACTTCTTTATTTATGCCACTTTCCCTTTCTTCAATTTGAACTGCTCTGTTTGCGGTTCACACTGAAAATAAGCCATTGTCTCCTGATGTGTGTGTTTTTCTGGTCTGCTGGAGATAACCTGATTTGTGCGGTTTTCAGTCAACATCGTTGGAGCTGCATCTGTGTACTTATGTGTAGTATCTATAAATTTATTTTGGATCATGATTTATGAATATATTATTCTGTTTGTTTGAATTCCAATTTTTTGATATATATATATATATGTGTGTGTGTGTGTGTGTGTGTGTTTGTACGGCCTTGCCCCACACCCAAATTTTTTGAAAATGGTCTGTGTCCATACCCGCACTCCTACCCATACCCCTACCTATGTGACATAGATAATCAAGTGCATTTTTTTTTTCATGCTACAAATTTATAAATTGAATTTGCTCAATCATATTATCCCCCACTTGAATTTTATGAAGCACAGGTTTGTCTTTATCAACTTTCCTCAACATATCTCAAATTGGCTTTATAAACTCCAAAAAGTATGCCAGTCTATTGCCCCCTGTCAAATAAATTGAAAATGGTGTTTTAATTGCTTGGACTTTTATTTCATCTTCAAACACAATAAAATTTCTAACTTTTGTCAGCCACCATGAGGACAATGGATTCTTTACATCTCATTTAAATGTTCAATCCATCAAAATAAGTCATATGTGCAAGGATCTTCTTCTTCCCTTAGTGGATTACATGTATTCTTGGGTGCTACATTTAAAGTGCGTAAAAAATGTGTGGAGTTCAAAAGATATGAGGAAAATTACCTCTCAAATTAATGCTGCATTCTGTTACATACAAAAGCAGTATTTGTGATAATGTTTACTGTATTATAAATTTGTGATAATGTTTACTGTATTATAAGACCAACTTCTTTGAGCACTTTTACCAATAACCACCTCAAATGTGCAATCCTTATACTGTATAGACACATCAAGTGCTCTAAGAAACCTTTGCTTTTCACTTGCAAAGGCAATAACATTAGCTAGTAGGCACCTTTGAATGCATGTCCATCCATCAGAAACAGTTGATCTTTGAGCACTTTTACCAATAACCACCTCAAATGTTCAATCCTAGGATATTTTACGAGAAAATGAAATAAAACAAAAAAATGGGGAAAAATATGATTTTATCACGATTTTTCCCAAGATTTTAATCATACAACTTCAGTAGTGTGCCCTTAATATTGTGTATGATACAACAAAAAACCATCATAAAAACTGTAAAAAGAAAAACAGATTTCTGCCACCACTAAATGTATTCTTTTATTTGACATTTAACTGAATGCATCCTTTTCAATAAGAAATTTTTTTTGCTACATTGAAAGAAATGCAGTTAAAGAAAAAAAATTCCTACTTTCCAATCTATTTCTGCTCTTCCACAAGTGTCGTAATACGTCTTTATGGTATTTTTTCTCAATAGTGCTAATTTTATTTTCTTGTGAAGTTTATCATTCGTAAGGGACATGAGAACATTTGCTGCACTTGCTTGGTCCAATTTTCTCTTTGAACTAAATCCTCATGTTCTTCCAGATTCTTGAATTCTTCAACCTTTTCTGTGGGAATGTTTCTTACATGTTTGAATTTCATGAGAGGACAGCTTTGGTAGATGTGCCCTCACTCTTGCATATGATCCAACAAAAACTGTCATAAAAACTATTAAAAAAACACACATTCTCACCACCACTGAATACATCCTTTGATACTACACTAATTGCCTTCCACATTGGTTGTTCTTTAGTTACGTGCACAACATTAGGCTGGGAGTTAGTCTTTGAAATGCTAATATTCATTATATAAGAGTCTGAAGCATATTTTTTCTATTCCTTTATCAGCCATCGTGCAATTTTTTGTCTTTAATATTTGACAATATTACAAATAAAACAATTAAATCAGAAAGTTAGATTCATAAAATGACAAACAAATCTAGCTTATCTATATGTGTAAAAGGCTAAAGAAAACATAAAAAATTAATATTTATATGTATAAAATGTAATTTGCTTTAGACTTTAGCTAAAGAAACTCAAAACCTGAAACAGATCTGTCAGTCCATATATATAACACAGATAAGTTTGGTAAGGCATGTTAAGCTAAAAGCCTAAAAGAAACCTGTTAGTGCATCTATATAAAAGTAATCATTTATCCAAGACAAACTAATAATAATTATTAAGTAATAAATCAATAATTTTATTAATCAATATTCAAATAGTTAAGAAAATAAAGATTAGTAACTTTATATATAATAGATCTTTTATATGATATACACACAGACACACATACACACACAACAGATTCTTTATGAAACAGATGTATGCCAGGCTTGACAGCATAAGACAAGTAGTGTTACCCATACCTTAGTTTGATTAATTTGTCAAAAGTTATTCTCACTTTTATTTCAAATTTATTGTGACCATGACATCTGACCCCATATTTCTTGCGCACACATATCTCAACAAAATGGTGTAGATGAATGAAAACATAGACAGTTACTTGATGTTATCTGTACCTTAGTGGTATAATCTAATACTCTGACTTCATAATTCGAGCATGCTATCTGATTAACTATATGCCATCCTCTTCTGTGAAAGAGCAAATTCTTCATCATGTCCTTTCTCTCAATTCTATATTGTTCCTTGTTTCTTTTAAAGTCTTTGGACATATGTGCTTTGTTCGTAAATATGGGTTTGACCATGACAAACTTGCAGCCCAAACCATAAAATGCATTTTTTCTTGTATATCCTAAGAATAAAAAAGGATATCGTTATTATCAAAAAAGTATGTCAGTGTAGATGTGTCATTCTTTGAGTGAGCAAGTCACATACTATTCTACATCCACTTCTTTGCTTCCTGTGGACTATAGTCAAAGTATACCTTTTCCTAGACCTTGTGTTTCGTTTGGAGTCCTTTCCCTCTGTAATGCCAAATGAGTCTAGCTCTTTTAATCCTCCTCGGTCTTATGATCCTCCACTAGTATACACTCGAAAACCACCAAGAGAGTCACCATCTGCCATGTCTGCTTCTCTAAAGATAAGTTGTCCTGATAACACTATTGATTGCTGCTACAGCGGAAATCCTATGAAAGTACCAAGGGCGAACAGCCCCTCTTCCAATAATAAATGGAAGACCTGATGTAGATTCATAAGAACAAATATATTGAGGGTCCTGAAGTTGATGATGATAGGCCCATTGCATTAAGGAAAGGTAAAAGACAATGTACCTTGTACCCTGTCTCCAAGTTTGTCACAGGTGCTAGACTGAGGAATCACAGGGAAAAGATTATTTCTGCTTTATCTGGTACTTTTATTCCATTGAAACACCATTAAGCTCTATTGGACCCTCAGTGGACAATTGGACATAGACCATGCAGGAAGAGATCGATGTGTTAGTGTCGCAAGGAATTTGGAAGTTAATCTCTCATCTTCCAAATGCAGATGTTATTTGCTGTAAGTGGGTGTTCACCATTAAGTATAATGCAAATGAGTCCATAGAGTGATATAAGCTGCGCTGGTAGCCAAGGGTTTCATACAAACATATAGAGTTGATTTTTTCTGACTTCCCTCTTGTGGTGACTTGCTATGATTCATTTGGTTATTTTTGTAGCAATTCATTCGAAGTAGTCATTGTGTCAATTGGATATGAAGAACATCTTCTTATATGATGATGTATCGAAGACTGTATATGCAACAATCTCTAGGATTTGGGGTTCTGGGGGCAGTGTGACAAAGTCTGCAATCTGAAAAAGGCTTTGTATGGTTTAAAGCAAAGTTCTCATGTGTCGCATTGGAAGTTGTTTAAAGTAATGTCCTCTTTTGGTTTTCATAAATCTGCATCTGATCATTCACTTTTCATTAAGAAGACTTGTTCTGGAATTGTTATGGTAGTACATGTGCGTGACATACTACTAATAGGGGGGTAATATGCAGGATATTTCAGATGTCAAAGCACATTTCAAAAGCACTTTATCAGCAAGGACCTTGGACCACTAAGATAATGAGGTGGCCAACAGTCAAGATGTAGTTCTATCCCATTGAAACTATGTAGTGGACTTGTTGAGGAAGATGAACATGTTGGGTGCTAAACCAATCTACATCCTGATGGATACCAAAATACACTTGTTTGGTGGATGTTAGAATACCGTGTAATAGGAAACCGGGTCTGGATATGGACCCGGTACCCATGGGTGCGGGAACCGAGGGCAGGCTCGGTTCCCCAGGTGGGTCTCTCTTCCTCCCTCTTTTGTTCTATCACTTATTGTAATTGTTGATTAAGTGGAATTAGTTTTCTCTCTCCTAGGGTTGCGGTTTGCCCCTAGGTTAGAGCTTCCTGTGGTTTTTCACGTCGTTTCGAGGTTTTCCACGTAAATCTTGTGTTTGATCTTCTTTCTCTTCTTCCACTACGTGTTTCTACATGGTATGAGAGCCAAAATCGTGATGTTTGGCCTCTTCGTTCGTGTGTGATTTAGGGTTTTTCTTTTACCCTACGTCTGACCTTGTTGGAGTTCTATCCCCGTCGTCGCCCTAGTCCCAGCGCCGACGCAGACCGCCGTCGCCTGGCGCCCGCCGCCGCCGTCCGCCGGTCTGACACCGCCTGATGTCGCCTGGGTGCGCCGATGCCGCTCGCTGTTTGACGTCTCCCGCCGTCGCCTGGCCTGTTCCCCGCCCTGTGCCTGCTTGCCGAAAATCCCGCTGCCCGTCCTCCATTGTAGGCAAAGTGACACAGCGCCCGGGTCCACCTCCTGCGTTTTTTTCTGTTATTCTTTTACTGTTGGATTTTTTCTTTTTGTGGTCGTTATGGCTGAAGAGATGACCTCCAAGACCGATGTTACCTTTGACACGGTCAGCAATACCAGTGTTGTACGTATCGTACGATACGGGGCCGTATCGTACGATACGTATCGTACCGTTTAGGAAATACGATACGATACACCCCCCGTATCGTAAATAGGGGTGTATCGTACTTTTATTGTACGATACATACGATACAGGGCTCCGTATCGTACGATACGGTGCGATACGCCCCGTATCGTACGATACGGGCTTATTTCAAAAAAGGGGGCTGGAATCCTCCTTTTTTGATTTTTTCTTATAAAAACCCTGCCCTTCTTCATTTTTAACCTAGAGATGGTGCCGCCGTGGAGGGAAATCATCGATTTCCATCATTAAAACTTCAATTTTCAAAGTAAAATCATCGATTAGACCATGAATTTGTGTGTGGGTNATGAATGTGATGAAGATTATGAATGAGAGTCGAGAGTGCTTTCATTTTATATATATTGACATTGAACATTTTCATAATTTCATTATCATCTTGTGATATAATACATAACACTTAAAACTTGTTTTTTGATGTGGTATCTCATAGACTTCTGGACCTTATGACTTATGAATCTATGTGTTTTTATGAAGAACATATTATTCTTGATTTTACTGATTTTTTATGAATTTTTTTCCTATTTTTTCTGATTTATAAAAAAAAAAAACGATACGGTTACGATACGTTACGGTATTTTACGATACGGCGTATCTTAAAGCCAGACCGATACGGCTTACGATACGCTTTTTACAACATTGAGCAATACCAAGAGCGAAAATTTGCCTGTTCAAGTCACCTCTATTCGGCTGAACAAAGACAATTATCTCTCTTGGTCTGCTGCGCTTGAAATTGGGATCACTAGTCGCGGTCGTCTGCCCTATATCACTGGGGAGAAACTTGCGCCTAGTAAAACTGATCCTGGATGGGCGACTTGGGCGTTGGAAGATAGTCAAGTTAAGGTTTGGATTATTGGTTCTGTTTCTGCTGATATTCAGTCCCTTATTTTGCGAAAGTTGACCTCATATGACATGTGGACTGTGCTTGCGAGGATGTATGGCCGTAAAAAGAGAGTCCTGCGTACATACCAGATTAAACGCAGCATCTATTCTCTTAAACAGGGTGACTTGTTTGTGGCATCCTTCTATGCGGCCCTGAAGACTAAATGGGAGGAACTGGATTATTATGTGAATGATGCATGGAATTGTGGTTCTGATCATGAACTGTACTGGCAGAAAGAATGGATGGTCCGCACTTTTATTTTTCTGGGAGGTCTGCGTGATGAGTTTGAATCCATTAGGAGTCAAATTCTCAACTGTGACGAGACCCCTGGAATTGAAGAGGTGTATGCCCGGGTGGAATCTGAGGAACAACGCCGTCAAGTGATGCATATTGACTCTAGTCATGGTAGTTCACCCTCTGCTTTTGTTAGCCGTGCTCCAGGGACTGGGCAGCGTCCTACTCGGCGTTGCAGTCACTGTAACAAGTTGGGACACTCAGTTGATTATTGTTGGGATCTTCATCCAGAGAAGAGGCTCACCCGTGGTCGTCCTCCCTCTGGGAGGCGGGGTCCTCCTGTGCCTGATACTAGCTCTTCAAGTTTTGAAAAACCGAAGCTTTCCTCTGACCAAATCAAGGAATTACAAGCATACATCAGCCGGTTATCTACTACTAAGGAGGAAGCCTCCACGTCTGAGGGAGCTCAGTTAGCCCAAGCTCTTGTTGCCACAAGTGATCAAGGTAATCCTTTACTTGGTGATTGGGTTGTTGACAGTGGAGCTACTCATCATATGACAGAGAACCCTAAGATGTTCCAAGAATACAAATTGTATTCAGGGCAGCAACGCGTTTCTATGACTGATGGGTCCTCCATCTCTGTGGTTAGAAAATGGAGTTTGTCCTTATTGAATAAATATCTTCTGCATAATGCTCTTCATGTTCCCAATATTTCTGTGAATCTGTTATCTGTCAGTAGTATCACCAAAAAACTCAATTGCAATCTAATTTTCTCTGCTGATCATTGTACCCTGTAGGACTTGGTGACGGGGAAGAAGATTGGGATTGGTTTGGTTATTGATGGCCTCTACAGACTGCCCGTACAGGTTGCTTCTGCTCTCATCTCAGCCACTAGCAGACAATTGACGGGCGTGGAGGACAGATCTAGCATTATGAGATGGCACGAGCGCCTTGGACATCTCCCATTCCAGTTGATTAAGAAGTTGTTTCCTAGGTTGTTGGCTTCTGTTTCCATGGACTCCTTCACATGTGAAGTGTGTCAATTTGCTAAGCATGTTAGGGCTTCGTACCCTATTTCTATCAATAAAACCACTCGTCCTTTTGCTTTGGTTCACTCTGATGTTTGGGGTCCTTCGGGAGTACCCACTTGTCGTGGTTTCCACTACTTTATGACTCTGATTGATGACTACTCCCGTTGTACGTTCGTGTACTTGTTGAAAGAACGCAGTGAGGTTCCTGTCGTTGTCAAAAACTTTGTTGCCTTTGTCGAAAATCAATTTCAGACCTCTGTTCAGACTTTCCGTACTGATAATGCCAAGGAGTATGTCTCCCAATCCCTGGATGACTTCCTGCTGGGCAAGAGTATTGTTCATGAGACGTTCTGTAGTTATACTCCTCCTCAAAATGGCGTGGCCGAACGTAAAAATCGCCATTTATTAGATGTCACCCGAGCTATTATGTTCCACAGGCATGTTCCTAAGCGCTACTGGGGTGATGCTCTCCTCACTAGTGCCCACCTCATCAACCGTATGCCCACTCGTGTGTTGAATGGCCGTACTCCTTACTCAGTGCTCCGTCCCACTCATAACCCCTGGTCTCTTACTCCTCGGGTGTTCGGGTGTGTTTGCTTTGTTCATAACCATAGTCCCACCATCAAGAAACTTGACCCTCGGTCTGTCAAAGCTGTCTTCTTGGGGTATTCCTCCACTCAGAAGGGCTATAAATGTATTGATCCTACTACCTCCAAAGTCTATGTCTCTCGGGATGTTACCTTTCATGAATATGAGGCGTATTTTCGTGTGAATTCTCTTCAGGGGGAGTGTATGAGGGACAGTGTGGAAGAGTATTCTCCAAATGAGCTTATTCAGTTTACTGACTTCTTGGACTACAAACACAGTCACAGTGTGGAAGATACAGTCAGAGATGATAAAGACAGTCATGTGGAAGGGGGCCCTGTGGATGATCAGTCCACATCGGGCAGGTTTACACTAGAAAGGAGAAAGATGTGGTTGAGACTGTTGATGTAACCAATCCCAATCCTGTGAGTTCTCCGAATGAACCAAGTCCAATGAATGAAGAACTTCCCATAGCCCTGCGCAAGGGGACCAGGTCATGTACTTCTCACTCTATTCAGAGATTTGTCTCATATTCAAAACTCAGTAAAGAATACAAATGCTTTATTACCACTCTGTCTATGTCTGTGATTCCCAGATGTGTGGAAGATGCTAGAGAGGATCCTAAATGGCTACAAGCTATGACAGAGGAGATGGATGCCTTGGCAAAGAACAACACTTGGGAAGTGGTCGATATTCCCAAGGGGACTCACTTAGTTGGTTCCAAGTGGTTGTTTAGTGTGAAGTATAAACTTGATGGCACTGTGGAACGGTATAAAGCTCGTCAGGTTGCAAAAGGGTTCAGCCAAAAATACGGAATTGACTATCTTGAAACCTTTGCTCCTGTTGCAAAACTGAAGACTGTGAGGGTCATTTTGGCACTTGCAGTGCAAAAGAAGTGGGGCATGGACCAGCTTGATGTCAAGAACACCTTCTTGAACGGCCATCTAGAGGAGGAGGTCTATATGAGCATGCCTCCCGGATATGCTCAAAGTGGAAAATGTTGTCATCTCAAGAAGGCCGTGTACGGCGTGAAGCAGTCCCCTAGGGCGTGGTTTGAAAGACTGAGGGTGGTAATGAAGACAAATGGGTACAAACAAGGAAATGGTGATCATACCTTGTTCATTAAATAGAGAAGTGGCCTGGTGAGCATCCTTCTTGTGTATGTTGATGATATGATTGACACAGGTGATGATGAAGAAGAGAAAAGGAAGATGAAGGAGAGGTTAGCTGCTGAATTTGACCTTAAAGATCTGGGAAAATTAAGGTACTTTCTGGGAATAGAGATTGCACGATCAGAGACATGACTTGTTATGAGCCAAAGGAAGTACACTCTGGACCTCCTGAAAGAGATAGGTAAACTAGGATGCAGGCCCTTTCTAACTCCAATGGAGTCAGGTACGAAGATAAGTATCAAAACTAGTAACATCCTGGATGAGGAAGGAAAAGGACGGTATCAGAGGCTGGTTGGTAAGCTTATTTATCTTACCCTTACTCGCCCTGATATTACTTATGCTGTAAATGTGTTGAGTCAGTTTATGCATGCTCTTACTGATTGTCACTAGAAGAGTGCAGAAAGAGTGTTGGGGTACCTGAAGAATAACCCAGGTAAAGGGTTACTGTATACACGGCAGGACAAACTTAATATTGAATGATACTCTGACGCCGATTGGGCTGGTTGCACGGATACCAGAAAGTCTACCACAGGGTACTGCATCTTTCTAGGGGGAAACATGGTGGTATGGAGGAGTAAAAGGCAGGAGGTCTGTTCTAGATCCAGTGCTGAGGCTGAATACAGGGTTGTTGCTATGGGGGTTATAGAGATGTTATGGCTAAAGATTCTTCTAGCAGATATTGGAATTGATATTGAAGAGAAGATGAAAATGTATTGTGACAATAAGGCTGCGATTAACCTGACAAATAATCTCGTCCTGCATGACAGAACCAAACATGTGGAGATAGATCGCCACTTTATACGGAAGCGCATAGATTCAAAGGAGTTGATCCTTCCTTATATGAAGTCTGAAGATCAAATTGCAGATGTTCTAACTAAAGCCTTATGTACATCTCAATTTGAAAAAAATGTTAGCAAGTTTGGCATGTTTGACATGTATGCCAAGCTTGAGGGGGAGTGTTAGAATACCGTGTAATAGGGAACCGGGTCCGGATATGGACCCGGTACCCATGGGTGCGGGAACCGAGGACGGGCTCGGTTTCTCAAACGGGTCTCTCTTCCTCCCTCTTTTATTCTATCACTTATTGTAATTGTTGATTAAGTGAAATTAGTTTTCTCTCTCCTAGGGTTGCGGTTTGCCCCTAGGTTAGAGCTTTCCCGTGGTTTTTCACCTAGTTCCGAGGTTTTCCACGTAAATCCTGTGTTTGATCTTCTTTCTCTTCTTCCGCTACGTGTTTCTACAGTGGATAACGTGAGCCACTTGATACCTGAAGTTGTTGATCTCTTGTTGATAAGTTTTTATATGTGATTGTTAATAAGCTTGAATATCTCTGGTTATGAGTAAAATCAGCTAATTTATAGTCAAATCTACCAAAGTAGCTTGAGAAGCGGCCATGATGATTTTCAAATATTTGAAGTCTCCTTTTTCAAGAAAAGTACTATTGTTAAAAAAAGGGTCTCCTCTTGATGTGGTAGCATATTCAAATGTTGACTATGTAAGGTCTGTTGAAGATAAAAAATCGACGATGCATTTTGTATATTTGTAGGAAGAAATTTGCTCACATGGAGAAACAAGAAAAAAACTCTTGTTGCCTGATCTGGTGCATAATTGGGAGATAGAACTATTGCTCAAACACAGGCTGAGGTGATGTAGGTAAAATCCATATTAATAGATCTTACTGTTAAAATTCCTATTCCTATGGTGATGAAGTGCGACAATGAAGGAATTACTTATACTGTTGAGAATCCAATTTCTCATGAGAGGAGAAAATACATTAAGGTAGATTGTCACTACCTGCACGGTATGGTGCAGTCAGGATACATATCTATAATGCACGTCTTCTCAGATGACCAGGTGACAGATGTACTTACTGAACCAGTTTGAAGTTCTTTTTGAAGTGTGGTGACAAATGTTTATGCTCTAACTTGAGGAGCGTTGAGAGAAATATTTATTAGTTTGGGTAATTTGTTGCAGTTACTAAAATTTTTAATATAATAATGTTTTATGCAATAACCTGTAATAAGAAGGACCTCTTTGTAATTTGTCACTATTCTAGGATTAATGAGAAGATGATTTCCTGTTTTTCCTCCTATCTGTTTGCACATTTATGAAACTCCCATTTTCTAGCAATGTGAATTTACACAGGTTGTGAAACAAAATGAAGTGCTTCTAACAAGTTTGACTCTTTGTAATTGGAGTCATCAGGGCCAGCACTTCTGTAGCTTACAGAATTACCATGTACAGTACTTTATGGGACAACACATTTTTTTATAATTCTTGCTTTTGCAAGAAATGAGGAAGTCATTCAGCTAGCTGTAGGAATTAGCAGAAGATCAATCTTTAGTGGGACCTCCAAAGCAGCACATGAAGTTTTCCTTATCATTTGTTACACATGGTTCAGAAACTTAGTTAAGCTTCCAAGGTTGTAAGCCCCATGGGTATTAACATCACCTTGGACTGTCACATAGATATGTGGATTTTGGCCACACACGTCTGTACATGTTCCCATGGGTACTGGTATTTCTCACGTACCCGCTACACCATAGACTAGTTTTGGGTAACATCCAAATTGGATCTGGTTTTTAAAGAACACCCTTTACCTTTTAATGTCTTATCTTCTTCAACCCTGAAATTTTTTAACTGTTATCCTCCCTATCCATCCCACATCGCTACAAACTTACACTAAACCTCTGGCTGCCGGCAATCAACTGCAGCAGCTGGGGATCAACTCCAGTGACTGGTAGTGCCTGGGTAAGTAGCTTTTGTTTTTCCTTTTTTTTTTTTTTTTTATACGTCAATTGTGGTTTTGATATGTTTCTCCAACCATCTAAGTTTTTTCTCCTTAACAGAGAAATCCTTTGTTTCCATTCTTTTTGAGATTTTCCTTTCTCTGGTATAGTTTTTTAAGATGAAGACTTATTTCCCCATTTTCTGGTTTCAAGATTCTTCATTCGTTCTTTCTTTAGAGTTCTAGTTACTAACTTTCTATTGGATCTATTTTATATATTAAGAAAGCAATATCGTCTTTGGTTTTCTGCTGTTGATTTTTTTCTATCTTTTTCATTATTCATTTTCTATCTGGCAAGCTTTTTGTTCCTCTGGTACATTCATTTTCTGTACAACTTAGTCTATATTCTTGTAGATTCTTTTGTGTATGTGGGTGTGTGATTTTCTCTTGTGATATTAGTGAAAATGATATCGTAATAACAGGGGAAATAACTGTAAATAATGTAGGCATTGCTGGATTATTGGTTTGGAACATGTAGTTTTGTCTTCGGTACCATTCGGGGGTGTTTGGTGACACGAACACTATATTAGTATTCAATGAATCTATCCCAGAAACTAGGGCAGATTGATGGAACAGTGCGTTCCTATGTTCTGTGAATCTGCCCTATCTTTGAGACAGATTCATGGAACACTAACATAGTGTTCCTATTACCAAACCGCCCCCTTAGGTCACATGCTCAAAATGCACCTAATGATTTCCTTGTTATATTTTTCTGGTCACGGGTTTGCACCTATAGATCACAGTGTGTTCCAATGTCTTGTGAATCCTTAGCCCCAGTCCTTGGGACATATTCATGGAACACTGACATAGTGGTCCTATTACCAAACCGACCCCTTAGGTCTCAATCTCAAAATGACACCTAATGATTTCCTCATTGCATTTTCTGGTCTTGAATTTGCACCTATTAATCACAGACTTGAAAGGTGTTTATGTTTGAATGGGGTATCAAAGAATCACAATCTGCACTCTCCTCATCCACAAAGAGTCTCTTCCTGTGCTTCTGATAAGTATTTACAGGAACCAGTTGTGAAATCACAGGACTAGCAAAGCATAACTCACAATGCACATAAATCATGTAGTTTCTGAAATGAAGATATGCATTCAAGTACATTGTTGGACATGCTTCAGAACCTGCTTTGCCATATTTAATTTGTAAGTGTTATACCTCTCAATACCAACAGTAAAGTGTGATAACCTATGAAGAACACCAAGTCACAATAAGCAATATCACTGACCTATTAGACTTGAAATTGACATGGGCCCAAAATAGGATTCATCTAGTAGACTAGTTCCTAGTGAATGTTTAATTAACACATGAAAACTATTTACAGTTTTAGCACAAAACAGATTTCAAGATTTCCTCTGTCAAGACTTAAGAGTAACCATAGAAGATCAAAAGCCCAGCATGTAAACAAGCATCTGATTGGTGTCCCAATTTGGCCAGAAAGCTCATGCTGAACCACCAAACCTTGAATATTCACAGAACCATCATGTACTGTTACAAAATCTAAAACATGGTTCCAAATTCTCAGTCAATGATCCGGTTGCAAGAAAGAAACAAATGGTATAGGCTAAGCATCACACTATAGGATGAGTCAGCACCTATTTCATGTCTCCTCTTGTCGACTATTTAAAACAGTAACAAGAGAATTATTTACTCTTTAAAAATGTCTTTGAGTCTCTTCTTTTTAGTGCTCTCCTAGTTGTGACACAAAGAAAAATTTCTTGTAACTGTCATAGTTTGCAATCTCAACTCAACTTCCTGAGAACTTTACTATTTTAGAGCATCCTTTCTGATAACAGTTGGAGCCTTCAGGATAGTGTTGATTTCTGGTAAATCCTAAGGCAATCTCCATAGATTTTTAACAAGTCTACAGAAGTCATTCCATGTCTCCTTGCTACCATGCCTTGAATCCTATATGTAATGCTCGATCATTCTTCATACCACCACGAGGCTATATGACAGGCTATAGAAATCATCAAATGTAAAAACCAGTCAAACCATACTCCTTTTATATGCTGTTTGGACTTTATACCAATAAAACATTACGGTATCCTCAACAAATAATGCTAAGTTCCTTAAACGTTATTAGATTGTGAGTTTGCTTCTTACTTTTTTTGCTTTATGTACTCTTCAGCTTTGGTATGTTCTTTAAGCAAATTCAAGAATCATCTTAATCGACTGAGGATGGTATGCAGCTTTTATACTATATGTGTTACCATGCCTAACCTGTCATACATTTGGTGCTATTGCCAAAATATGGAGCAAGAGATCTTTTTAATCTAATGCATTGGTACTGTCAGCTCCTGGACTGAAGCACAATGGTTTTGTGTTTGTGAAGATACGAGGAGGGTTCCATGAGATCAGGAATGCTGTAAGCATGATCCTATTCTTGTATCTACTGTTGCATGCATTTATTTAGGAGGCTATTTGTCAGAGAACATGACCATATATTGCTACTGCAGATAAGTGATATAGTTGCAATTTCTAGACTTCTTAATGCTGCTCTAGTTATTCCAGAGCTTCAATCGACCACAAGCTCCAAAGGAGTAAGGTGATTTTCATTTTTGGTTTATGAAATTTGATAGGTAGGCATAGTTCTCTCTTTTTTAGTTTTCAATGTTTTACGTTTAATGTTTTTGCAGCTCTGGTTTTAAAAGCTTCAACTACCTTTATGATGAGGATCATTTTATAGCAGCATTGGCAAAAGATGTGATGGTTGTGAAAACCCTTCCTCAACAGCTGAAAGTTGCAAAGAAAAATAATGATGTGCCTGTGTTTACAGTTCGCTTTTCAACATCACCTGATTTTTACCTTAAGTCTGTTCTTCCGATGCTAAAGCGGCACAGAGTTGTGGAAATACTTGTTCCAGATGGTGGGTGCTTGCAGGTGCGCAAAGTTATTTGTCATAAAGTAATGTGTATATCTACATCTACATGTGTGCATGCTTGTGGCTCTGGACTTTCTTCCTTTGCCTCCTTGCAGTTGAATTGCATAGTCCGGCCTAAAATAATAAATAGCAGATGCTAACTGGAGTTGGTGGACAAATTAAGTCTATAAGCATGTTCAGTTTTTCCACAAAGCCAATCCATTCAGGGTAGAGCCCGACCACTAAAAGAGGCATGCATGACAGAATACATCCCAAATAGATGACGGCCTTTCTGTCTTCTTTCAATTAAAGATTTACCTAACTTCCCTCTGCTTTCCTAAATTTCTAGCTCCATCGAATAGGCAACTGGTATCTGAACTTCAGATACTTTGCTTCCATGCTCCTATGAATTAATCATCTACCCCACTACCCTGCTTGATTTGATTTGCTGTTAATCCAGTCAGAATCAATGTGGATAAGTGCCTTTATGCAATTCAGCTGTTCTTGAATAAAATTTAGCAACGTCTGGTAAAAAGTTGCCATAGTTCATTTATTGTTAAATTATGTTGTTGCTGAAGAAATAATTGTGGCATAACCAAGTCCACCTGTTTTTCGATTCTTTTACAGATTCTCTCAAATTTGCTACCTTATTGTACATTGGTTATTTAATTTCAGCTACTTTGGTGAGGAGATATTATTCGGTATTTGTTGTTTTTGCGCTTCAATAGGTTCAGCACATTCACCAAAGATACTATCTTTGGATAAGGTGTTGAGTGTTGAAAGAAACAGGGACATTACATGTTGATATTTTTCTCTTTAAAACTAATTTTGCAAAATGCCCTAAGAAGGAACAACTTTTCATATATCCCAAGATAAGTCATTACTGAGAATAGCTTGTCTCTGTGCACCAAATTTAGAAGTAAATGTACTTGCTTATTTATTTCTAGCCACTGATTATTATTTCTGTAGATTTGTTCACTATTTTGGTTAGCAAGTTAAAAATGCTTCTGAATAGCTTATTGGTTATCTGAAGTAAATAATTTTTTTTACTGCATCTGTCACCAAGCCAGGCTCTTCTTCCACCTGTTTTTGAAGAATACCAAAGATTAAGATGTAGAGTTGCATTCCATGCTCTTCGATTTCGTCGTGAAGTTCAAGAACTTGGTACCAAAATAGTACGTAGGTAGGTATATCAGAGTGATCTCTCACCAAGGTTCAGTGTAGTGTTTTCTTACTGGCTAATGTGCTCTGTCAAACTATTTCAGGTTACAAACTTCAGGGAGGCCGTTTATTGTATTTGATCCTGGATTGACCAAAGATGCTTTAGCTTATCATGGTTGTGCTGAACAGTTCCAGGCATGTGGCTATTATTGTTGAATTATCATGTGTATTGTGATATTTTTGTCAGTCATCTGACTTGTGACAAGCAAATTAATGATTTCCCAATAATGCCATTGAGAATCTATACCTGTCCCATGGTTTAAGTTTGTAACAATGTCCTGATCGCACTTACAAAAGGCATGGAAACCATTTAATATTATTCTATAATTTAGTTGGGATGTTTCTCAAAGTTTCTAGGAGGGAAGATAAAAAAAATTTGCTTTTCTTAAATCTTAATAACTTCTTTCATTGTTAGGACGTGCATACTGAATTAATACAGCATAAAAGGAAATGGATGATCAAGCATGGGGTCATCAAGGGAAACCTTTCTGTAGATTCTGTGCAACGGCATCTGAATGGCACATGTCCTTTGATGCCAGAAGAGGTAAGCAACCTGATAAAAAACATGAGACTATGTTCAGAAAAATTGTCTTTTTCTTGTTGACATTCTTGATTTTTCTTTTGCAGATTGGTATTGTTCTTCGTGCATTTGGGTATCCACAGGACACAATAATATATGTTGCTGAAGGAGAATTATTTGGTGGCCAGAGATTGATGATTCCTTTACATTCCATGTTTGATAATGTTGTCGACAGGACCTCCCTCACTACTGTCAAAGAATTGACTGCTATATATGGCCGTGAGGATTTCTCAGGTTCCTTGTCTCATCCTCTGCCTCCAGTAGTTTCAGAGGAAATGAGGACTGCTGCCTGGAAAAAATCTGGTCCACGCCCAAGGCCTCTTCCTCCACCACCATCAAGGCTCAAATATCAATATAATGCTGAAGGATGGTGGGGCTGGGTTGCTCAAAGTGAGAGGGAACCACAACCAACAATCATGGAGCTGAGAACACAAGCTCACAAGCTGCTGTGGGATGCCATTGATTACATAGTCTCTATTGAAGCAGATGCCTTCATCCCTGGTTTTGATCGTGATGGCATGGGACACCCTAATTTTGCAAGCTTGGTTATGGGTCACAGACTTTATCTGAATGCTGCGACAAAAACATTTCATCCAGATAGGTAATTTCCCCAATTATCTACTATCTTGTAATGATCATGAGCAGGATTTCTGATTCCAAACAAGTCAAAACTGGAGAGAAGATACATAGTGAGTTGAATCCAGAATGAATTGGTAAAAATCTGTAGCAATATGAACAGCATATTGGTTTTGTCCAGAACAAGATACATAATGTAACTTAAGGTACCATATCTTCAAACTGTTCTACTGCTTGTTAAATAATTTTTTTAAATAAAAAATTTTAAAAATTTAGAAACGTATGAAAGAGTTGGTCTGTTAAAAATTACGTTATCTATGAAATGAAATCACAAGTTGACATTGAGATGGCCACATTGTTTTCTCATGTATGACGGACTCCTTGAAGTATTGAATAGATCAATGTTCAAAACTTCAAAACTTATTTTGATGGTTAGAAATAGGATCCTACACAGGAAACAGCAAAAGCCCTAATTTTGATGCATGAAATCATCCTTAAATTTTGTCTTTAACTTTATATGTTAAAGTAGCCAAAAGGAGTTTAAGTGCAGGCTAAAAACATTTCTTCTGTCTCTTGTGTTTTTAAAGGTGTAAAATGCACTCCATATGATGCCATAACATAAGATATAATTGTCGATTATACATGCTACAATATATTTACACCTCTCCGACTTGCTTCTGGAGTATGTCACATAGGCATGTCAAAATTGGTATTCCCTTCCTTTATAATCATGGTATGAATCGTAGCATATCCTACAATATGTGTGATACTTGCGACATGGTAGTTGAGCAAGTCCATTGGACCCCATATAGGATTCCACCATATTCTCTACTTTTCTTTAGTTTGTGTAATAAATATCGGCAAGCACTGGGATGAGGTATTTTCCGTATCATTGCAGAGGTAGGTGTTATTTTTTTATCCCTCATCTATATTGACACTGGGCACGGCCATGTAGGTGAATTCTCACACGTTATAACTTTGAAGTGTTCATTTTGTTGTCCGGTTCTGACAATGACCAACATGTCATCTTTTCTTATTTGATAGGCACATATATCTGCTGTTAGTATTTGTTGAAAGTCCATGCATCTTATAATTCTCATTCCATGCACCTTATAATTCTCATTTAATATTTGAATACTACCATCGTATGCTAGTTGAAGTTAAGAAGTTCACTCATTATTTTGCGTCTTATTTATAATCATTTTCTCTTTCTTGGTCTAAGCTTTCAAGTTTATATACTCAGCCTTTCTAAGCATGGGGAGATGACCTTTGGGTTCTTTATACGTGGATATTCGCTGTCTGCAAAGTTAACATTTCATTCCTATCTTTGAACTTAGGAAAACAATTGCATTGCTTTTGGAGGAAGTTCGCAGCCATCTGTATCAAGCCAATCGGACTTGGGTAGCATCAGTAAGAAAGCACCTCACGGACTCTTTGATCAAAGGTTTGACAGAAGCTGCAGCAAACTCAAAACCGTTATCCTTCTTGTCCCATCCTGTTCCCGAATGTCTATGCATAAGGAGGTCCTCACACTTATCTCAAATTAGTTCTTCAAATGCAACAAATATTCGGGACAATATTGGGATGCGAGTTGAGTACAGATGCCCAGAAGGGATGGATGGCAGCAAAGTGTCACATTTAGAAAGTTATGAGGAAGAGGATTTGGAAGAATCTGATGACATATCTAGCAAATTTTTTCAGCAAGCCAGAATGTCAGCACATGCAGTGGAAACAAATATGAAGGACGTCCAATTAGAAGATCAGGACGAGAATGAAGGTGGTGAACGATGACACTGAATGAAAAATAGAGTTAACTTGGTGCTGGTAGCAGTTATTCTTTGTCACTCCTCCCTTGGCGAATTTCAGGTTGTGTACATAACTCGTATTCGTAGAGGCTGGTGAAACTTCACAAGATTGGTTTCTCTGATCATTGCCCAGGAAGAGTGAAGCTTTATGTAACATATTGGTCTTGTAGTTGTGAAAACCCAATTTTGATTATTTAATGCAACGGGTGATCATACCTACTGACGAAAATCTTTTTCAAAGTTGCTGTTCATATGTATTACTTGTATTCATGAAAACTTTGATAATTTCTTTTCCCTTTTCATCAATTCGTAAGCATGTGATTTTGCTGTTCTTTACCTAGCTACGATCTCTACCCCTGCAGAGATCGTTGTGAAAAGAAGCAAAACGGGAAACGATACAGATCAGCTTGAAATAGATTAGAAAGAAATCAGCTTGAAGAAAGGGTAGACAGCAAACGGCTTGCACTGGTCAATTTTCAGGAAAATTTGATACACGCAGAATATGCCAAGTGAGGCTCTTTGCAACTTGGATTGGGGAGCAAAGTATAGGCTGCGGTTTATTTCCCATGCTGGAGATTACTTGCTGACTGAACGGGCAGGTTCTGGAGAACGGCTACTGGGGGACGCTGCCCCTACCTTTATTCAACCAAAAAATAAAGACTGTACATCACAAAAATGGGATCCTGTCTGATCCTGAATCTACACATGATGTTCATCAAAGGGATTCTGCCTCCCTTCTGACAATTAAAACCTGAGTTTTTAGACACAAGACCAAGCAAATGCCTGACTTAAACACCAGGCCAACCTTTCATCACAAAATGCTGAGAAACAGGTGTCCAGCAGAGGCTGAAATCCAACAAGGCTGCAAGCGACTTCTGACTGCATTCCCAATCCTGTCCGGCAGTTTGCCAACATTAGTTCGAAAAACAATTTTCCCTGGTATACTTCCATCCGCCTGCATCATCACAAGACATTTCATAAGCACCCAATTTCAAAATTTGAAGTACAAAATTTTATGTTCTCAAAATTTAAGGGGAGGCCATCGCCCTGCCAAACCCCCTAGCTCCACCCAGCTACTCCTAATCTATGCATGCCTTCAACATCATCTCTTGAAGTCTTGCAACACCAACTTTTGAATTTGTTTGCTAGGATACAATATGAACATTGACCGATGTGCCTTGTGACTTGTTTCAGCCCATGATAGAGAGAGAACTTAGTTAACTTCATTAACCCTAACCCCTGATTAAAAGAGATTAGGTGCAACGTTTTATGTTATTTTGGGTCGGGCTGGAGCGGGTCCAAACCAGGACCCAAACTCTAGGCATGAAGAGGAGCTCCCGACGCCGGCTCTCTCTTCCTCTTCATCTCTTCTTCCTCGTCTGCCTTAGTGTCTCCCTCTTCTTCACTCTCTCGTCTCGTTGGGTTGCACAAAACGCAAAGAAGAAGGCGGAAGGTGTGGCAGCTGCGACCGAGGTGAAGGGCAGCGGCGCTCAGTTGAGCCCTCTCTACCTCTTCCTTCTTCTCTCTTTTTTCTTTTCCTCCTCCCTCTTTCACTGTTTCTGTTGCTTTTCCCCCTGACCCGAGTCTTTTGCTCTCTCTCCATCGGCACTGTCCGTCCGTCTCCCCTCTCTACCTGCATTCTCTCACTGCCGGTCCCTCTCGATCTGCACCCCCTCTCTCCCGCAAGCTCTCACTCCCCCGCGTGCTGCTTCTCCCACTCGCAACCCCCTTCTCACTCTCGCATCTCTCTCTGCCCGCGCTCTCTTTCTCTCTGCTCAAGCTCTCTCTCCCCGTCTCTTTTGTCTCCTCCACTCTCTCTCCCTATTGCGGTCTTTATGTCGTGAGCATGTCTCTTTCAACTGGATCACCACCTAACTCACAACCGGCTGCCTCCTTCTAATGACAGACCCCTCTTAAACTCTCTTTTCGTTGATTTTCACACTTTTGTGGTTGTGGGATTGGATTGCAGCTTGGGGAAGTGTTTTTTCCCTTATAACAGCGAATTGAAGGCATTGGTGGCGACGACAGCGAGCAATCATTAGCGTTGGCGCTTATTCGAACACTTGAGGTGCCTGCCGAGAACACTACGATAGTTTAGACTCTAAGATTGGGGTGAGTGAGGCATAATCAAGCCTAAATTGTTTAATATTTTATGTTAACACATGTACAATTATTGATTGAGCATGCTAGACTTAAAGATTGAAAGATTTAGAATGCATATTAGCGACATTGCTATTTTGAAAAAAATCTAGTACTATTTTGGAGGGCAGAGACCTATTGGAGGGCTTTGTGGGTCGATACAACCTGTCGGCACCCTCTTGAGGCGATGACCTATGTCTCAATGATTGTATTTCATACTTGTATAGATTGTAAAGCAAAGCAGGTAGATAACTTATCACTTCCTTATGTTTGCAGGTACACCGGGCACATCAAGTAGACCTTGAGCGACAAGATTCGAAGCTCGAGGTATTTTGGGTGTTTTGTTGACGCGCGACAGGTATGGTGGCATTCCAGGCAAATCCCTACTTGGGGCCATCCTTTGAATGTGTGTTTTCAGGATCGTTGGATCTTATGACTGTGTTGTGATTGAATGAATGTATGCATGTGATTAGATTGTTATGAGAAAAGTTTTGTTGTGAAATTCTATAAGTTTTGTTATGAAAATTACTACGCAATTGCATGTGGATGCTAAAAATGACAACTGCTTAGGACAGATGAGGTGGGGTATCGAGTCGAGTATATCCTCGACCCCAATTGTGCATTAGAAAACATCTCATAATGATAATTGCCTAGGATAGCTACGAGCTGATCATAGGCATGAAAGATGTGATTATGATGTGTGTGACTAATGTAAATGTTGTGATATGTTGCACATGGATTGTCGTGGGCATGAATTCAAATGAATGAAATGGAAGGGTAGTTGTACCCGTAATGTTATGACGGCTAGCTAAGGATATTAACTATATGTGTAGCCTTCGTGTGGAAGCATTTGGAGGTATGAATGTACTCACGAAGTGAACTAACCTTATGAGCTAGTCGGTCATTTTGTGAATGTTCTTTCATAATGATAAGTAAGAAATAATAAGAGATGAGAGGTCAGTGGGTTGGCAATGTGTTTGAAAGATGTTACGTTTTCGCCACTAATCTCGCCTGCACGGAGCGCAGGCACTGCAAGGCCTCAGGATATCATTGTGTAATGTGCTTGGAGCATTGGACTCCCGCCTTTCCAACCTAGGTGTTCTAGGGAAGGCTGAACATCTCATTAAAATTTACACATTCATGGACGAGTGCTCTACCGCTGCGGCGTGAATGGATCAATAACGTTTCGGGTTACCATAAGGGTTGTCTCTCAACTGTAGGTCGCTCGTGGTGTGCACGTGTCTGTGTTTGCAACCACTGGAACTGTCAATTCACTAAAGTTAATGTAAATGAAAAGAATGTGAATGAAGTGAATGTGAATGATGTGTTCATGCATGAATTGCATGTGAGTTTTGAATGTGTTATTGTGGCCATCGAGTGACCTTTACATGTCATGGTATATGTGAGGGGCCGTTTTGACAAGTCGTGACTATATGTCCTATCATGACATGATAGTGATTTGCTTTCGTAATTGTTTATCCTAGATTTGAGCCCTTACCTAAAAGGGTTAGGGAATTATCTGGGGTGTTGCCATACTGCTAAGGCTAAACCTTCTGTTGTTTTTCTTTTTCAGGTTTTGGCGGACCCGGGGCAGCAGGTTGATCAGATGCTCTGTTCACATTCTACTAGGGATGTTTTGGGTTTATTGTAGTGTCGGTGCGTCATATTTAAGTCTCTATGTCTTTTTTGTTAGACATCAATGTTGTAGTTTTGAAGCATTTTTGTCATGTGGGTTATTGAGAAATGTGAAGTAATTTTGTACGAACGGAATTTAATATATAATGGATAGTTTGCCCCATTGTCTTTTACTTGCATAGCTCATTTCCTTCTGAATTGTTGTGTCGTCGAACCTCAATGTTTAATGTTTTAACAAAAAAAAAATTATTTGGGGGTTAAAGTGTTGGGGTGTGAAATTAAGGGTTGGCAAAAAAATTACACAAAAAGTCCACGTGAAAAATAAAATGTGAAAATAGGACTTGTAGAATTTCTTATAATTTTATAAAGCTACCTAAGCCCAATAACATAATTTTCTAACACTCCTCCTCAAGCTGGAGCATAAATGTCAATTATGCTCAACTTGTCATAACCTATAGTAAACTCACCAATATGAAGTGCCCTGGTGAGTAGGTATGTCGCCTAATTCTCTGAAAATACATGCCTTGTGGATATAACTCATTCTTGCACCAAGTTCCCAATAAAGTGACAATCCACCTCGACATGCTTCACCCACTCATGAAATACAGGGTTGCTAGCTATGTACGTAGCTGCCTTGTTATCACAATTCATAGGAAGAGAGACAAAAATCCTTAAATTAGTGAGCATAGATCGAACTCAAGTCATTTTTTAATGGCTTGGACCATAACCTTATACTCAGATTCAACACTAAAACTAGCCACCATATTCTAGCTTTTGCTTCGCTAGGATATAATATTATATCCCACAAAGAAACATGTAGTAGACTTTCTATCTTCTACTGAGTCAGCATAACCAGTGTCGCTAAATGTTTCAATTTCAGAGGTTCAACCCCTTTTTAAACCACAACCCTTTATTTAGAGATGACTCTAAATGCTTGTGAATCATCAAGCCTGCTTTCCAATATACTTTCCTCGATTTCTCTCTAAATTGGCTCACGCATCCCACTGCAAAACTCATGTCGTCCAACAATAGTGACATATAACAGTTTACCAATGAGAGTTTGACATGATAGCAAGTCTAGAATTTCATATTGATCTTCATAGAAGTGTAGATGATGATTCATAGGCAGATTAGCAGCTTTTGCTCCAAGCATTCATAGCAACAAATTTTACACATACTTTCTTTGTGATAGAACAATACCTCCAATGACGACCTCTGAAACCCAAATTTCTACAGAAGTTCACATAATAGGGCTTTGCTTGAGTTCATAGATAGTCTTTTTAAGCCGGCACACCTTCGAACACTCTTTTTAAGCCGGCACACCTTCGAACACTCTCTCTAACTTATCGAAGCCAGGTGGTTGCTGCATATAGACAATCAGTATAAATCTCCATAAAGAAATGCATTTTTCACATCTAGTTGATACATGGGCTACTTGCGTTGCACGATAATGAAGATGATAAGTCTAATAGTCCCAAGTCTGGCCACTGATGACAAACTCTCAAAGAAGAAGTCGACCCCATATCTTTGAGTAAACGCTCTGGCTACTAGACGAGTTTTATATCACTCAATTGACCCATCTAAGTGATACTTGACTATGAATGCCCACTTGGACCATACAACATTACAAAGGAGGTGGATCCACCAACTTCATGTGCTCTTGGACATCAATGCATCCATCTCCTCTTGCATTAGTAGTTTCCATTTTAGATCCATAAGAGCTTGCTGATAACTTCAGAGAATAGAGTGAACAACCATAGCATCAATAAACTACTTGAAGCTAGTATTTACATGATCAATACTCAACATGTGAGATGGAATGCAACATATACTATCTTGTTATTTTGCCAATAGCTAAGGGAAGATCATCAGCTCCACCTGAGCCATGAGTGCCAAAATCTAGGTTTTTAGGCAAGCTTACTTCCTAAAGAGATTGGTGTAGTAGTAAGAGTGATATTGACAGGTATAAACCTGTAAAGGATTCTGAAAACTACTACTGGAAGGAAAAACAACTTCAAATTGGAAAGGAACAACCTCCATTCCTCCAAGTTCAAGAACATGTACAAAACAGGAAGGTCGATTTGAAAACATTCGGTGAATGGAGATTTCATTTTTTAGGTAAAGATGGTAAACAATTGATCAGAAAACAAGTAGTAAGAATGACATTAGCCCCAAAAACCAATAGGAAGATGAGTGTGCAACATAAGGATATGGGCTATATCTAGAAATTGATGATGTCACCTCTCAGCAACTCCATTTTGCTGAGACATGTAGGGACAGGTAAATTGAGGTCGAATGCAATGATTGTTGTAAACTTGCAACAAACTGGATTATTTGAATTCCATCGAATTATCAGTGCGAATACATATGACATTACCTCTCTTTCAACAAAAATACCCAACTGACTCTAGAATAGACATCAACAATAAATAGACAGTGACAACACTTAGACCTAATAGTAACCTGACTAAGACCCCACACATCAACATAAAGAAGATCAAAGATACTGAATGTGCTTAGACTGGAAGGAAAACTATGTAGAGTGTGTTTGCTAAATTGGCAAGCTTCACACTGAAAGTACTCAGACGTAGAAATGTTAGGAGGAACTTGACATAGCTTTGATGGAGAAGGATGACCCAATTGCAGGTGCCATTGATATGGAGTTGGCTTTTGAGACACAAAAATTGCTGCAATACTCACAATTGTTAACAATAAACGGACTCTCTCTTGCTCATGGCTTCCACCAATCATCTTTCTAGTTTGTAAGTCTTGAGATACACAAAAATTAGAGTCAAACATGGCTCTACATTTCAGATTAGAGGTTAATTGCTTTATTGACAACGGTTCCGCAGGAAACTTTGGAGTATAAAAAATGTGCAATAAACTCAGGGAAAGAGATACTTTAACATCCCTACTTCATATAGAATGGGAGATAATCTACCACAAACCATGCTTGATCAAACCTATTTAACGATAAACAAGTGTGGCTGGCTACAAAAATGCCTCGATGCATCTAAGTCAATCATCAAACTATACTTGAATCATGCAAAACAATGGAAATGGCAAAATCGACTACTCTAGAGGAAGCAAAAGCTGATAAAGAGGTTGAAGTAGCTCTTTGTGACAATACATGTTCATACTCTACCTTGCTCAAGTAGAGAGAGAAACATTCATATGGGGTTGAATTCTCTCCAATGCCTACTACCTGATCCATCCCTATAGGAGCTATAAAATAAAGTACCTCTATCGGTGGGAGACTTAGATTCTCTCCCCTATGTGCCTCCAGATGGTCTACCACAGATATCCCAACACCTATCCATAAGATGACCCATTTTTCCGCAAGGGCTATGATATTAACCATTTTCCTACAATGAATCATCTTGTGGACAAGTGTTGGGATATCTATGCTAGATCATCTGAAGGCGCATAGGGGAGAGGGTCGAAGGCTCCCACTGGTAAATGTAATTTATTTATAGCTCCTATAGGGATGGCTCAAGTAGTAGAGATTTAAGCATATCAAAAGTGGCGTTGACGTTGCAAATTATTGGGGGTAGACTCGTATCTCTCTATTGTAGTTTGTATAATTCCTTCACCTAGTGGTATAGTATGCAATGTCAGGAGCGATTTAAGAATCCATACTATTCATTATTTAGGATATAACCATACGATTATCTTCTTCTCAGGTAGCATATTTTTCACTCTTGAGTGTAAGTTAGGCTTGCTCAAGTAAATATTTATTTCAATGTACAGTGATAGACATCATGAACGATTTTGACTAAATTTCATAGTTAAGGCCATCCAGTTTAACTTGTAGAACCATAAGAGAATGGATTGCCCCCGAGTTTGAATTCATTAGAGGAATCAGGTTGGGGATTTTCAAACATCTTGAATCTATAGTTAAGAAATTGTACAAAATTAGGGCAGTTCCACACTACCTATACCTGAAAATAATGAAACAAAGAAAAAAAATCCCAAAAAGCACAACAGTCTGAAAAAAAAGGCTAAAGACAAATAGCTGTGACCAGCACATTAGGACACGCTCACACAAAGGCAAATCTTTGTAGAAAGAAACAAGCAGATATATCAGTAGTACAATACTTAATTTGATAAACTTGCTTAAATCATGAACAAACCAGGCAGATCTTCATAGACAAAAATCAGATATATATATATAATATATAATGGGGAATACTCTTCCCAACTGATGTGAAAAACTAGTTGCACAGTAGATTTCTGACTGGTTGCCGATAGTCATACCACAACTAATCCAAATTCCTTGCTTGTGAATCTATACCATGATATGTCGACCACTTGTGTTGTCCACCTCCAACGAAGGCTGAGTTTTAGGACACCTAGCAACTTCATAGTAGCAGATCAATGTCTCCAGCGTTCCACATTCATGACAGGCAACAACATGGATCTAATCACATACTTTACAGACCTGCATGATTAGATCCCTCTCCACATGACCTAGAAACAAAGACAAACAATAGATAGGTGGTAAAAAAAGTGGAAAGGGGAGAAGAAGAAGTGGAAAAGGAAGATGGAAGATAGAAGGGATGGATCTCATTGGAAAGAGGACTTCACCAACACTAGAGGGAGAGGTAATCGTGCACATTGATATCATGTTTCATCCAATGATAGAGAGAGAACTTAGTTAACTTCATTAACCCTAATCTCCGATTAAAAGAGATTTGGGGTCAGCAACAAAATGACACAAAATGTCCACATCAAAGATAAAGTGTAAAAATAGGACTTATGAAATTTTACAGCTACCTAAGCTCAATAACATAATTTTCTAACAAGACCAATGCCAATTATCCCACAAAATCCCAGAATTGCACTAGTTTTGCACAATGATTTTGTCCACCTTCCTCTATTTATGACTAAGGATATGCTCCTTGCATCTAAGCTACACCCTTTCCTCCACATTGTGAGTTGTCTTTTGCATTATATCATATGTTGTTTCTGCTCTTTCATGTATACCAAATCAGCAAATGAAAACAATTCTTCCAACATTTATCATGTGCCTTGTTCCGAATCTCTACTTTTGCCAACATTTCATGCCCTGAAGTAGATTAGAAGGGATTTGCTTCCAACAACCAAACTACTTCATTACTATGTTCCATATGTGTCTAGGCAGCTTGCAGTGAAAGAACAGATGGGATGCATCTTCAGAACTAGCTTGGCAACGATAGCATCGAGAAGCCAGGTCGATGCCCAATTTCTATGTCTTGGAGTCACTAGGAAGTTTGTTCTTAATTTCAATATATAATGACTAGTAAGCTCATGGGAAACACAACCCCCTCCACATCAATCTTCTCCATTTACATGGATGGCTTTCACTTCTGACCTACTCCCACATTGTCTTTGTTGATGGGCTAGGAGACATTATCAGTCCAAACCAGCTCGTCAACATGTGAAGTAACAATGCAAAGGAGATTGATATTAATTCCTATTCCCCTAAAGAAGCTTCCCGCTACATAGTTTGATTCATGTATGATGTTAAATACTAAGCAATTAACAATATTTTTCAACAAGACAAAAGTGTTTGCTTGGACCCTACTAACAAGAGGGAACCCATCCTAGTTATCCCTCCACAAGTTAACATTTTTTTTTTTTTCATGTACTTGCCATTGCACAGACTGTTGGATGATCTTTCATGTTTAATAATGCTCTTCTAGCTATATGATATGGTTTTTTCATTTTTGAAGTTCTTTATACTCCCAAGATTTTTCTTTTGAATATAATTGGCCTATGGATTCTCTTGGGTGATGGCTCTATGAAAAAGATAAGTTAAATGAGCTTTATTAACTTTCCTATAATCTCTGCAGTCTAGCTCTACCTTCCATGGTTGGGTGATGCAAGTTCTTCCATTTAAATTTATATCATATCTTCTCCTCATTTTCCTCCAAAGATAATCAACATGATTTTTTCATCTTCATACAGACATACACTCTTTGAATCATGATGAAAAAGACTAGTATGAAGAAATGTTAATTTGATCAGGCATAATTTGCCAAAAAATTGGTATTGAGCCATCTATAATCCACTTTGGGGAGAAGAGGTTGATATTGGCTTTCATTTAGTCCATAGACTTGAAGAGGAATCCCCAAGATATTTGGTCGAGAGCTACCCCTTTTTCCAACTTGTTTCCCTTTCTTGATTGTCCATATCCTCACCAGTTATGTTGAAAACATACATCGAACTCTTTTGAGAATTCACTTTAAGTTTGACTGCACCTTTGAGATCTTTCCAACAGAAATTAAGGTTTCTTAAAAACTTCTTCCTGCCATATACAAAGAACATAATGACAGCATAGTAAAGAAAGAAAAAAGTTCTTGCTTTCTAAGCCCATGTGAGGTATTGTCAACACTCCAATATCAATTTTAGTTGCAACATTCCTATAAAGTATTTCCATAACATATATAAGAAGTAGTGGGGATAAGGGATCAATAGGTCTGAGGCCTTTTTTGGGTTCAAACTATGCCCCCTGTCTACCATTAATGATAATTGGTTGAAGACACCATAATGACAGTGAGCATAACATGATACAACCGAATCATCTCTACATCCACATGGCTAAGAACCTTTTCCAAAATTTCATGACAACGAAGAATATTATCTTGTATACAACTTCCACGTAAGAATGCATCCTGATTTGTAGATATTATATGAGTCGAAATAGGCCTCCTTAATCCTTGTGATAAATTTGAGAATACTATTGCAAAGAGAGATAAACTTAAATTTGTCCATTTGGTTGACCCTCTCTCTTTAGGAATTACCACAATGTGAGTCCTATTGATTCTTTTAATAAGACTCTCTTTCTCAAAGAAATCCTTTATAGCTCTTTTTACATCTTCTCCAATAATATGCCAATAAAATTGGTAGAATTTATTGTTGAAAAAATCCAGTCTCACTGCTAAATCCTATATGCTTTTAGAACTGCCGAATCTATTTCTTCATTAGATATGGAGGCACAAAGCAATTCATTTGCCTACTGAGAAATCGTGGGTCCATGTACAATCTCTTGGGGTATCATACCTGAGGCATTATCTTGGCCAAACAAGTCATAAAAGTAATTTTTGGCCACTTCAAATGCTTCTTCCACGTCAGAGATGACATACCCTCTATAATGGAGGTAATGCAATTTTTTCTCCTTCTACCTTGTACCATTGCATAGTAGAACTTGGTGTTGAGATCTCCCTCTTGGAGCCAAGTGATCCTTCATTCTGGTGGCATAGGTCTTCTTCAATACAGAGCAGCCTCCTCATCTCATCTTGGAGACTTCTTTCTCTCATGACGTCATGTACACGACTATCTTTGCTCACCAATTGAATCTCCCATATATCATTCTTCACATTAATCAAGGTACACACATTGTTGGGGCCTTTTGTGCTCCATTTATTGAAACCTGATCTCTATAGATTAAGCTTGGTAATCAGCTTGATCATAGCAAAACCTATGACTCTTTGATTTCAACTACTTACTAACAATATCTTTGTGTCTTGCCAATTGATCCCAATAGTTAAAGAAGTAGAAAACTGGTAGGTCCGGTTTTGCCGAGGGGCTACACCGGCACCGTTGACACCCAAGATCACGCTCAGCTGGGCGGAGGATGGCCAAACCCTGCTGTCCTGGCGCCGTCTGTGGGTATCTACTGGTAGGTCCGGTTTTGCCGAGGGGCTATTCCGGCACCGTTGACACCCAAGATCACGCTCAGCTGGGCGGTGGAAGGTCAATCCCTGCTGCCCTGAGCTCTGCCGATGGCTTCTTCTTCAAGCGCAGGGGATGAACAGATCAAAAGGGCCACGATCCAGGGGCTTGTGAAGCGATGGATGATCGTGGGGAGGCTACGGAAGATGCGGAAGCAGTGGAATGGCTGACGGAAGGAGGATGGAAGGCCTTCCGGCGGTGAGATANCGGCGTCGACTAGCCTACGTCTGGCGACGCCACCTTCGGCCACAACGGGCCATCTTCGGCGCCCACTGACGCTGGCACAACCTGCCCTGGTCGACTGTCCACGGCCTACCTCAACACTGGCTGGCGCTGCGGGGTGTCGTGCGCCTGTAGCGGCCGTCTCCACCATTAGCCTCACTCGGCCACTGGGCAGTAAGGGGACAAGACAGTCAACTCTCTCGAAGCCTGGCCTGGATGGTCCGCCACCTATCGGCATCCTCGGCCCTGTCCCCTGTCGGGCCTCTAGCTTAGCCCGTTTCCATAGCCTTCCAAGCGCGCAGAGAAGCCATCGAGAGTGGCCATGGCGCGTTGTAGCCTCCCCTACGCATGGAAGGTCCTGGTGGATGCTGAAAGGCTGCCCACACTCCGGTCCCAAACGTCGTAGGCATGGGCAGCCGTCGGCCATCTTGGCCGCTCGAAGGTAGGCACGTATCAGACCCACCCCCTTAAAATGGAGCCTGCCCTCAGGCTCCTCCAGTGTCACCCTGTACTGACCTCCTCCTCCGGGATCCCAAAGAAAGCGGCCATATTCTCTATGCTTGGGCACGGTCTTCTCACCCCCATTTGCTCTCTGGAAGCTCACTTCCATCCTAGTGAAGTCCCGAGTGAGAACACTAAGGGTTTCCAGCCATTGAACCTTTATGACAACATTAGCTCCCTCAATGGGCAAGACTATTGGGTCAACAGTAAAAAGTTCTCCTTGCGTCATTAATTTCACTTCCACCTCTACACTTAAGGTTCCCGGGAGATGTCTCTCGTTCTCTTCCACAGGCTGGATAGTATGGACTGTCTCGCTCCTCAACTCACCCACCCAACACGCTTGACTGGGGTGAGGTCCATAGTCCCTTGGCAATGAGCCTAACAATGACTCACGTGGTCTGAGGGATTCTGTGAGACATGATGTAGTTTGGGAGGCTTTCCCGCTATCATATACTGCCCTATTTCGTGGCTCTGCTTTAGCCCTTGGCTGCTCTTCTAACAATAATAGGAGGAACGAGAGGGAAGAGCTATCCTGCTCGTCTTTGGTAGCCAAAACAAGAAGCAAACGTAATGGATTTGCCCTTAAAGTTGCCTGCTTCTTCTTGCTGCTGAATGGAGAGCTCACAATATCAAAATCTGCCCATGGCATCCATTTGTTATCATCAAGAAGTGTGGGAAAGAGCGTGTGCTCATGAGGAGGCTTCTCAAAAGACTGTATCCCCTCCTTGGTGGCTTGTACCCTCATGTTTTCGAGTTTAGGGTCGTTGAGAGCAGCATACTCATACCCTACTGTAAGGTGTTCAAGGTACACGTCAAGCTGAGGAGATATGGGAACTGTCCTCATCGCTGCCGGCTTCTTCCATGCTTCTTCTGCGCCACTCTGACACACATAACTATGCTCAGGATCTTCAAAACCAAGCATGACATAAGTGAGTGGGGGTAGGTGGCTTCTTAACCTGCTGCAAACCAAGCACCTGCTGTAAATAAGTCTCAGAAAGGCCCCGTGGCTGGTTATAGGAAGTGCAAAGGACCTCTAAGTCCACGGTGGTCTGGCTGAAAGGTGGCTTGGTTACAAGAGTACTAAGGGACCTCGTCCCAGGGCTGTCCGGGCACTCAATGACCCTGTGGCTGGTGTCATCCTGGACGGTGGTAGTGTAAGAGCCAAGTGTAGACAATGGCTGCCCCTCAGACATTCCGCCAGGCTGCGCATAAGAGGTGCTAGGAATATCACGACTGGCTGAGGGTTGGGGCAAAAGTGGGGCACCCAAATGAGTCTCCAAAACCCTCCTCTCGAGATTGTTAAGGCGCTCCATAGACCTGCGGTTGTCACCCCTCATCTCAAGCATTGCAACATTAGTTTCCTTTTGGCTGGCCTCCAACCTGGCCACTGATTCCAAAAGGGATCTCAGAGTAGCTGCCATGGACTCCTCTACATGTTCACCCGCCATAGCTGAAACACTGACCAAGAAGAGGTAATACCCCGAAAAGCTGAAAAGCTGCAAACACTGAAGCTGAAACGCACGCGGGTTGCCGGAATTGGGGAAGAACAGCGTCTGAGGAACCGCGCCTCTTCAAAATTCGATTTCTCCCCAAATACAACCTGAAAAATTCTGAAATTTCGCTGGGAGATGCCTGAGACACAGGCGATTCCAGTGGTATATCATTCGAGCATGGAATCCTCCCCGAAAAACAACGCCGGCTGATTTTCTTGACTGCTTTCTTCTGTCTTCGTCCAAGAACAACCGACGTCAGTTTTTTTCACAAATTTTTCAATTCGCCGCGATGAGCGACAGCTCTGATACCTACTGGTAGGTCCGGTTTTGCCGAGGGGCTACACCGGCACCGTTGACACCCAAGATCACACTCAGCTGGGCGGAGGATGGCCAAACCCTGCTGTCCTGGCGCCGTCTGTGGGTATCTACTGGTAGGTCCGGTTTTGCCGAGGGGCTATTCCGACACCGTTGACACCCAAGATCACGGTCAACTGGGCGGTGGAAGGTCAATCCCTGCTGCCCTGAGCTCTGCCGATGGCTTCTTCTTCAAGCGCAGGGGATGAACAGATCAAAAGGGCCACGATCCAGGGGCTTGTGAAGCGATGGATGATCGTGGGGAGGCTACGGAAGATGCGGAAGCAGTGGAATGGCTGACGGAAGGAGGATGGAAGGCCTTCCGGCGGTGAGATANACCGACCAGCAGGTATCTCACCGCCGGAAGGCCTTCCATCCTCCTTCCGTCAGCCATTCCACTGCTTCCGCATCTTCCGTAGCCTCCCCACGATCATCCATCGCTTCACAAGCCCCTGGATCGTGGCCCTTTTGATCTGTTCATCCCCTGCGCTTGAAGAAGAAGCCATCGGCAGAGCTCAGGGCAGCAGGGATTGACCATCCTCCGCCCAACTGAGCGTGATCTTGGGTGTCAACGGTGCCGGTGTAGCCCCTCGGCAAAACCGGACCTACCAGTAGGTATCAGAGCTGTCGCTCATCGCGGCGAATTGAAAAATTTGTGAAAAAAACTGACGTCGGTTGTTCTTGGACGAAGACAGAAGAAAGCAGTCAAGAAAATCAGCCGGCGTTGTTTTTCGGGGAGGATTCCATGCTCGAATGATATACCACTGGAATCGCCTGTGTCTCAGGCATCTCCCAGCAAAATTTCAGAATTTTTCAGGTTGTATTTGGGGAGAAATCGAATTTTGAAGAGGCGCGGTTCCTCAGACGCTGTTCTTCCCCAATTCCGGCAACCCGCGTGCCACAGGTAGGAAGGAAGACGGGAAGAGCTACTCGCCAGAGACGACAGCAAACATTCTAGGAAATGCCTTATTTCCTAGTTGTTTTTGAACAGTAACTCTCGGCTGCTTATTTGTTGAGACAGCTTTCACCGAGAAAGGAGCAGCTCAAGCAGCCGTGATTGAGCTGTGCCAGGGAGAAAGAAGGGTGTACGCTGTCACCTTGTCAGCGCTTGCTTCCCCCTACTACGTCAATGCACTAGGGGTTCAAAATCGTGCAGCTAAGTGCAATCCTTTCTCCCAGTTTTGTCACTGAAATCCATTGCAGTGACTGCTTCTATTGCTTGTGTTGAGGGAACATTACAGGCGCTTCTGGCGAGACGAAGAGGAGATCAGCGCCTTCCCTCACCTTGCTTACGTGCTGAATGCCAAGGACCTTGGTCTTCTGTCCTTGGTGGAGAGTGCTGGGCTAGCCCCAGCCAGGTTTGCCTCACTATCCCCCTATAGATCGGGGCGGGTTTTTACTGCTTTAAACTGTGCCGTGGACCTACCTAGTGGGCTGGGGAATTGTTTGCACGTCCCTAGGCATGTAAGGCCAGCAGAGGGAAAACCTTCTCCTTTGCATAAAACATGTATGTCTTCAGCGCTGCAGCAGCTCCTTTCTTTGCTCAGTTTCTTCTTCACTCGACCATTCAGCTTGCAACAAACAACAACATCAAAGCCCTCACATCAAAACAACAAGCAATATTTGGTAAGGAAGAAGAAATCACCAGTGTATTTGCGACCCCCAAAATCGCAACGAATTCGGGGAAGCCAAGAGGCTTAGCCTCTATTCAGTTTTCAGCCACAAGGGAGTTTCAGGCCTGATGAAGAGTGCGCCCGAACAGTCCTCCTTAATCAACTCACTGTGTCTCGTTCGTGGCTCCAAAAATTCTGAGGTTTGGCAGGTGGAAAGCCAAGATCATGACGAATCCAACGAGCCAAAGATCAGCTCAATCGGTGATCGGAGCAGGAAACTATGGCCGATTGAAGCAGGTGAAGGTTCGGGTATCTCAGAGTAGCTGCCATGGACTCCTCTACATGTTCACCCGCCATAGCTGAAACACTGACCAAGAAGAGGTAATACCCCGAAAAGCTGAAAAGCTGCAAACACTGAAGCTAAACGCACTGAAGCTGACCAACTGACACTGAAGCTGTCAACTGAAGCAGACACAGACTGCGTTCCAGCTTCAATCCAGTGCGGGATGTTGAGAAATTTGTGTTGATGATGGTTCCAAAGGATTTCTAACAAAATTCCGCATCCAGGGAGCCTAGAATCGTCGAAATCCGTTGAGAATCGAGGAAGATTCAGCCTTTTGAAGTCTGTCGGGTTTTCAGGCGAGATTTTCCCCTTTTCCGGCGACCAGTGTGTGTTCCGGCGTCAAATCCGGCCGAATTCTGCTCCAAAGCGTGTTGATGCTCGTTCCAGAGGTTTCCTGATGAAATTCCGAGCAGATCGAGCCCAAGAACACCGAATTTGGCCAAGAAATGAGGCCGGAATCTCAATTTGAAGACTGACGGAGTTTTTCCTGCGTTTTCCGGCACGGAAGGAAATTTCCGGCGAAATCGATTTTCCGGCGGCATATTCCGGCGAGATTCCGCCGTGTTCTTCGGTCATCGGCGTCGTGTCGCGGTCTCGTGTCCCGATCAGAAGCGGTTCGCCGTGACACGCGAATCCCGTGGAATCCCGCATCACATGAACGACGAGTCCCGCCGTGTCCCGCTTCGAATCCCGCCTTGCATCGTCTTCTGATGACACGGTGTCCCGCTTCACACGAATCCTGCGATCAGCGCGTTTGGGAGGCTGATGACACTGGTAGGTCCGGATTTCCCCAGGGGCTACACCGGCACCGTTGACACCCAAGATCACGCTCAGCTGGGCGATCGAAGGCCAAACCCCTGCTGCCAAGAGGGCTGCCGCAGGACAGGGGAGGCTAACCTTTGAAAATCCCTCGTAAATCGACCAAGCGTCCGATTGAGCTGCAATTTGGCCCGCAGATGGCTTGGAGGATTATGCAGGGACGCCCGCGAGATGAAGGGCAAACGACTGCCAAGGGGGCTGCTGCCAAGGATGAGGCTGCGTCAGGCAGGTTCCTCCGCTGTGGCTGGTTTGGATTCCAGTGGGACGAGGGGCAGGCGAAGGATGGGGCAGGAGCAGGGGGGCTCGAGTCTACCGGCGAAGATCCACGTCGCCGGGAGATCACGTGCGCCCGTCGCGAGAAGAAGAGGAAGCAGGGAGAGGGGTCGGTGGAGCAGGAGTCTCCCGGTGAAGAACCACATCGCCGGGAGATCTCATGCGTCCGTCTGGAGAAGAAGAGGAAGGAGAGAGAAAATCAGAAAGAAGAGGAAAACCTTTCCTTCGCATAAACAACGTATATCCTGTACAGTACAAGCTCAAGCTTATAAGCTTGAGTAGCTCAAGTGAACCGGGTCAGTCTTGACCGTATCGGTTCGATACAACAATATACAACCAAATAAAGAATAGAAGTGTAAGATTTACAAATAACAAGATTGACCGTCTCGGTCAACCCTCTAGTCAAAACAAAGCCCCTCGCATGGGCTAGGTGTCTGCCGTGTCGCTCTGAATGGGTGCAGACCCGCTTCACCCTGTCTTCGGCCAGGGTTGTCTTCTCTTCGCGTGTCGTCGCGGTGTGGCCGTCTTCTATCGGCGCCTGCCCCTCACTCGGCGTGAAGTGCAGCGGCTTGGTTCCGCTCGGCCCTGGCTCATCCTGCAACCTGTCACAAGAAGGGTTAGCCTCACATAAATCAACTCTAGTGCCCACAATAGGTCCCTTCCCGGCACGGCGCGTAAAGCCTGCGCCCACGACGCTCGACGCTCCTTCGGCGTCGACTAGCCTACGTCTGGCGACGCCACCTTCGGCCACAACNTGGCACAACCTGCCCTGGTCGACTGTCCACGGCCTACCTCAACACTGGCTGGCGCTGCGGGGTGTCGTGCGCCTGTAGCGGCCGTCTCCACCATTAGCCTCACTCGGCCACTGGGCAGTAAGGGGACGAGACAGTCAACTCTCTCGAAGCCTGGCCTGGATGGTCCGCCACCTATCGGCATCCTCGGCCCTGTCCCCTGCCGGGCCTCTAGCCTGGCCCGTTTCCTTAGCTTTCCATGCGTGCGAAGAGGCCATATAGAGTGGCCATGGTGCGTTGTAGCCTCCCTAACGCGTGAAAAGCCCTGGTGGCTGCTGTAAGGCTGCCCCCACGCCGGTCCCAGACGACGTAGGCACGGCCAGCCGGCGGCCGTCTCGGCCGCTCGGAGGTAGGCACGTATCAGACCCACCCCCTTAAAATGAAGCCTGCCCTCAGGCTCCTCTCGAGTCACCCTGTACTGACCTCCTCCTCCGGGATCCCAAAGAAAGCGGTCATGTTTTCCTCGCTGGGTCTTCGACTGCCTTTCTAACCATGATAGGAGGAACAAGAGGGAAAAGCTATCTTGCTCATCCTTGGTAGCCAAAACAAGAAGCAATGGTAATGGGTTTGCCCTTAAAGCTGCCTGGTTCTTCCCTGCTTCCGCTGTGCTACTCTGATTTACCTCTACATAATCATGATCTTCAAAACGAAGCATGGCAGAGGTGACTTGGTGCCCCGGTGGTACCCCTAAGCATAGAGAGTACCTCTCAACTTTCAAAATCCAGTCATGGGGGTATTTTCCATTAATCATGGGACACCCAATTTCCAATGTAGACATTTGGTCATTCACCCTTAGAGGTGCCCGTGTCTGAAGCTCTCCTCCTAGCTGAAATCTTCGGCTATGAGGAGGTGGATAGGGTTCATCAACCTCATCGAAATCCAATTCAGCGCTGCTCTTTCGGGAAGGTTGATCAACACTGACATAGTTGACCTCCTTAGGTGGCTTAGGAGGTACTTCCTCCCCATGAGGTGCTCTAGGAGGTGGTACCTTAACCTGCTGCAATTCAAGCACCTGCTGCAAAGAGAAAGAATTGCCCTGTGGCTGGGGATAGAAAGTGCTAGCAACCTCAAAGCTCATAGCTGGCTGGCTATAGGAAATGCAGGGAACCCCGAAGTCCACTGTGGTCTGGCTGAGTGGTGGCCTGGTCACAGAAGTACTGAGGGACCTCGTCCCAGGGCTGTCTGAGCACTCCATGACCCTGTGGCTGGTGTCATCCTGGACGGTGGTAGTGTAAGAGCCAAGTGTAGACAATGGCTGCCCCTCAGACATTCCGCCAGGCTGCGCATAAGAGGTGCTAGGAACAACACGACTGGCTGAGGGTTGGGGCAAAAGTGGGGCACCCAAATGAGTCTCCAAAACCCTCCTCTCGAGATTGTTAAGGTGCTCCATAGACCTGCGGTTGTCACCCCTCATCTCAAGCATTGCAACATTAGTTTCCTTTTGGCTGGCCTCCAACCTGGCCACTGATTCCAAAAGGGATCTCAGAGTAGCTGCCATGGACTCCTCTACATGTTCACCCGCCATAGCTGAAACCCTGACCAAGAAGAAGTAATACCCCGAAAAGCTGAAAAGCTGCAAACACTGAAGCTAAACGCACTGAAGCTGACCAACTGACACTGAAGCAGACACAGACTGTGTTGCTGCTGAGAGAGCTCTTCAAATGATCTGACAAGTCTGAGCAGAGCCCTAATACAAAATCTACCCTGCTGGAAACAGACCCAGCAAAAATCCCAAAGGGTAGTGGTACAAGAGAGGGCTTTCCCCAAGCTACACTAGGTCTGAACCTACTACAACAGATGGGTTACAGGCCGTACAAGCGCAGCATACAAATATGCCCTCAAGCCTCACTCAACAAACCATGCCATACATGCCTAGGGACGAACAAACCATTCCCCAGCCCACTAGGTAGGTCCACGGCACAGTTTAAAGCAGTAAAAACCCACCCCGTTCTATAGGGGGAAAGTGAGGCAAACCTCGCTGGGGCTAGCCCAGCACACTCCACCAAGGACAGAAGACATCATGTATTTATTATGTACATTCTACTCTGCTTGAGTTTTAATCCTTTCTAAAGTCAAGATTCTTCACACATAATAGATTGCTCACACTTTTTACTGCTTTCCTATATTATCTTTTAAATGCTATCAACTTGATATCTCACAATGAAAATCACTATCTACCGGTCATATTCTTATAACATGTTTATTTCTTACAAACCTTTGTCCCAATTGCTTGTCACTAAAGATAAATAAAAAATTCTATTATACATAAGTTCACACACATGATATTACCTTGCACCCTTATTTTTCTATTAGTGAACAAAAAATTAATTTTTCTTTATATAATTTTGTCCACATCTTCTATTTACTGGGGCATATTTTCATTATTTTCTTCACCCTAGTCTCAACCCAAGACATTAACAATCTATTTTTTACCCAATACATTGGCGCATTTTGTTTTGAATCAGTTCCTATCTCTTACCAGTTATGACAATTGCTAACACTTAGGCATCTTTTTAATTGTGAATATTTTGAAGCATTTTCTAAATTGATTCCTCACATGTTTTTCTCACAAGAATTATTCTAACAAATCATTTAAATCATCATTGTCCATCCAGAAAAGGGTCATATCCAAATCAATTCTACTCAGCTAAGGTTTGATCAATCACAACTCAGCCGCTAGGTTCGGGCATTCTAAAGCTAACTCAACCATGTTACTAGGCAATGGAATCTTATCGAGCAAGCACAACTTGGCCATTTAGCCCAAGGGCTTTTCAAAGGAAGCTCAACCCAAGTGCTAGGTTGGGGAATTTTACTAAGCAAGTTCAAAATCCAACCTTCGGTGAAAACAAAAACTTTATCATAAGGCACTCGAAATGATAGAAAGCCTTCTTGTCACAACCTATGTAAAATCATTAAAGTCTCATCCCTAGCTCCAACAAAGGTATTTGAGGCGATGAGGGTTATTTCCTAACATTTTCAATTATTATCGAGCAACCCACTTAGGAAAGAGGTAAAACCTGAAATTATGGATGAAGGAGCAACCCACGCAGGTAAGAGGTTAAATCCGCAATGCAAGCCAAGGCAACACATTCAAGAGGGGTTAAACCTTATTTCAATTTTGGCAAACTCATGTAGATAAGGGGTTAAACCTGCAACATAAGCTCAAAAACCTATTCAGGCAAGAGGTTAAACATGAAATGTGACTCCAACATTTAAGTTCAAAACTACGTGAATGCACATAGTTAAGCGCATTACTTGAAATAAAACTAAGCAATATTTCAAAACAATATATAATTCATATGAAAATTAGGCCTTTACTAGATAAATCAAGCTTTATGAGAAGGATCTCTCACTACAAGCTCATTCAAAAGCCTAAAGTCATATATTGAACTCCAAATGCAATATTTTGAAACATTACACTTTTAACAATGCATGAATATAATTAATCAAATAAACATATTCTAAAACCCTAAAATGATGATTCACATGATTGAATATGTTAGTTTGGGAGTTTAAGTAAAAATGTTTAAGTTAAAATTAACAAATAAGATGAAAAACTCCTAACTAAGTGGAAAACATAAATTTGGCTAAGTCCTAGAATACTACAACTTACTTGATTGACTCTAAAAAATAGGCAAATGTCATCCAATCTCCACCACAATTTTAGTGGAGAATCTGTACATCTCAGAAAATTACTTGCAAGTAAATAATTCATAAATCTATTTTCTACATAAATATATTAAGCAAGAAAACCAATGCAAAAAGTAGATTTTTTGCAAAAAATAGTTTTACTGCTATGACTTTTGCATGACTCAAAAATATATCAAAACAGCTTCAATTGACTTAAATTTGGACTGTAGTTTCTCAGTATAATAGAGAATCAATACAAATTTATATATTTACGAAACAATAAGAAATGAAAAAAAAAAATTATCTGCAAAATTGCCATAGAAAATAACATCTTACAGATAGTTTTACAAATTGGACTAAGTACCATAAAACAGTAAAACAACTTCACAACTCATCCTGCACCAATGCAAACGTTAATATAATGATGTTGAATGATAAGGAAACTTGAGTTGTTAAGCAATTCTTTGTAGAAAAACATTAAACAAGAAAATAGAAAATAGTTCAAATCATGCACTTTGGCAATGTAAAAAACATGTCAAATCTGTATAGATTAACGTAAAACTTTATTTGCAAACTCTCCATATATCAGAGAATCTACAGAACTCAAAATCACAAGAAGCAACTCATAGATTAGAGAGTTATGCATCTGGAAACTTCATGAAGAAACTCGCTAAGCAGAAATTTTGCAAAAAAGACCAAGTGATTATAACAACTTCAGCACGAATTACAAAGAGATGTAAACTAGGTTAAAAAACTCAATTTTGTTTGAAATTTGGCATGTAGGTTCTCTACATATCAGAGATTCTATAGCAACTTAGAGATCTAAAACGGAACTTCAAACATTAAAATGAGAAAATGGCACAATTACTAAAAATCAGTTTTTGTGCAATTAAATGTCCAAGTGCCCAACTTTATGTTCCTATTTGAAGGGGGTAGAATCTTGGTTTCAGCTGAAGCTTTGAGGGTAGATTCATGGCATAAAATAAAATCTAAGAAATTTAAAAACACTTAAAAGCACAGAACACAATATGTGTGCAAAGTCGAGCAAAAATTCTATTTCAAAAAATTGTAGAAAATATATCTGAAACATTGTATTAATGGGTCAAATCAACATAAAATTTTAGGTGAAGGAACTAGATAGCTACAACAAACTCCTGGATTTGATGAAACTCAATTTAGGCCCTTGGATTGAGAGAACTAAGTTAATTAATCAAAGAAAACACTTAAAAACACATAACACAATATGTGTGCAAAGTCGAGCAAAAATTCTATTTCAAAAACTTGTAGAAAATATATCTGAAACATTGTATTAATGGGTCAAATCAACATAAAATTTTAGGTGAAGGAACTAGATAGCTACAACAAACTCCTGGGTTTGACGAAACTCAATTTAGACCCTTGGATTGAGAGAACTAAGTCAATTAATCTAAGAAAATTTTAGGACTTAGCTCTGCTAGAAATTTGATTTTTTTACAGATTGCAAAACTGATTTTTTGTTTGAGAGATATAGTCATTTGAAGTTGGGCAAAAATTAGGCTTATGAGAGCAAGCTCATTTTTTCTAACTTAAAATTTAACATCTCTTAAAACTAGATTTTAACAAAAATCCTTAAATGCACTGACATTAACCATGTAAATAAATCAACTTACCATATTATAATCAATAGAAAAGAAATAAATAAGCATCTAAGTATATAAATTAAACTAAACATGAATCTATCAAGAAAAACAAATATATATGCATGGAAATAAAGCACTACGTGCAAGTGCATGTGCATTGTAATTTACGTAGGAAAATAGATAACTAATGAAGAAAGGGACGTGGAAGAGGGGAAGTAAAGCCTGCATGAAGCCATAAGAGAGATGGAGAGAGAGATATATAAAAACGTGAAAATCAAAGAGGGAGAGACTTGTGTCTTCTTCCTTCTTCTCTTCCTCTCTTTTCTTCTTCTCTTCTTCCTCTATTTCTCGTTGTTAGACCACGCCCAAACCCCATGGAAAGCTTTTAGAAAACCTTGTGCCAAAGGAAAGGAAATCATGTTAGCGAAACCTAAAAAATAAACTAAGTAAATAAGAAAGAAGGGATATTTCATTTGTGCCGAAGAAAAGGGAATAGGGGTGACCGACTCCCACCCTTTTTATAACGCTTTTGACTACATTTTAGCCAATTCTAACCAATTAAGTATTTTTAAAAAATGAAAAACAAGGATTGCAGATTTGTTGGCAGATCGACGGTTGAGATCTATTTAGAGATTTTATCAAAGGCCCACATTTTATTAGACAAAATTGATTTTTGAAATTATTTGCAAGAAAATAGGAGTGGGAACGGCACTCCTAGGGTTTGTTCTTTGAAAATGATGAAAAACCCTAGCCAACTATAAGATGGAGGCCAGGATCAATCTACATCAAGATCAGTCAATTCAAGACTTCCGATTGGAGATTTGATGCTCGATCCAGATTCTAATATGATTTCTAAGTATTTGGATTAGGGATTTAGATCAGAGGTTTAGATATGGTTTTGGATTGACAAAATGATTTTGATAGCTATGAGATCCATATCTAAAACAATGCAGATGATAGATCTAGATTGTAGATTTGGAGTTTAAATTGAAGATATGAGATCCATGTGCAGGACTTGGGCTCAGCTTGGGCTCAAATGGGTTCAATCTCATTGCTAGAAGGTTGACCTAGGCTTGTTCTAGGTTGGATGCAAGTTTAAACCAAGCATAGGTCAACTAGGTCCAATTTTAGGTCAAAGTGAGCTGATTGATCTAGGCTAGGTTTAAGGTGGGTTCAACCTCTATGTGAAACATACTAGGCTTAGTTTTGATGTTTGAATTTAAGTTAGGTCTATGTAGTTCATAACTTAGGAAGATGTGAACATAATGATTTTGCCAAATCATAATTCTGCCCCTAACACAAAAGCCATGCTCTATGAGTCTCAGTGGACATCAAACTATGCAGGATCATAGACAATATAAAAATATGTACTCATGTGAATTTCATTGAAAAATGACTTGTTTTTCCCTTGAGAAATCAAAATTTTGAAATTTGACCAAGCAATGAAATGAAAATGTGAGGGACAAAATGGAAAATAGTGACTTTGGTCTTGTTCGTGAGAAAGAAATGAACTGAGACACTCTTTGAGTGATGATTGGTGTGCTTAGATTGAAAATCAGAATCCTGAATTGATCAAAAATTAGTTCTGAAACCACAAGTGACAATGTTTGGATTTGGGCAAGATAATGCAATCGATAGCAATGATGAAAAGTATGATTCAAGAGTGCTTTATTTGAACCAAAGCTAATCATATTTTGTTGAGATGTTTATAATCATGTTGATGCAAAGAAATCACTAATTTGAATTTCAGAGTGTAAAGTTTTCAGCTCAAAAGTTTGAGTTGCCACTAAGAGCTCCAGACACGTGAGAGGAATGAGTGGAAATAAAAAATGAGCTACATTCTAGATGAATTAATCTGAACTAAGCTAAAGATAGTCAGTTATGACATTAAAGAATATGTTGCAACTCAATATAAGCTCACTAAATTCGGATTGGGAGAAATCCAACTGAGACACGCAAATTGAAGGAAAACCTTAACATCAGCTCCACAGGCATTGACAAGGTGTCCATTCTGAGTATTATGTGAGTCACTAAGCTAGTGAGCTCATTTCAGCTGAAATGAAGGGAAATGAATGATTTAAGATAGAAATTTAGCCCTAGAAATTGGGGGTTTCACTGAAGATAGTCTACTAACATTAAAAAATATTTGAAAACAAAGTTGGTGGGATTAGTGAACAATCTGATTGCAAAGAAATTGCCAAAAAAATAACAGAAATTGGCCATTTTAAGCTAAATTTGGCCAAATGTGAGCTGGAAAAGGAGTTGTGGAAGATCCTAATGATTTGCAAATATGAGCATTTCATAACTGAAATGGTAACACATAATTCTTAGGAGTTTTGAAGCAATTTCATGAAAGTTTTACAAAATTTGGGCAAACGAAGGGTGTTTAGGGGTAAAATGGTCATTTTCTTTACTAGTGATAGGTTAGGTGATTTGGGTCCAGCTGTGTGGTAATTGGATTACAAAAGTTGTGTCCATGTGACCTTTGGCCTTTGCATTTGAAAATATTTGAGAAAATCAGCTCATTAGGAGGGGTTAAAATCATCATTTTGGTAACAAAAATTTTCAGATGTCTACATTAGGCTAATTACTTGCACTAGACCGGGCTACGTTCAGTTTTGAAAACAGGTTGAGACCTAGGTTGGGCACATGCTTATTGGGATCAACCTGGGTGATATTTCTGGAAACCCTAGTTCACTGAAATTTGAAGTGGGCGGAGCCTGGGTTCGAGCCTATTGGGTTTATGTGATTATATATGAAAAACTAACTTAGGTTCACAAGGCTCCTAAGTTAGTTTTTATGAAAAATATGTATGTAATGTAAATGACCAAACTACTCTTGTTAAGGATATTAAAATCAGTGGGTCATGTGGGTGAGCTGACCACACTATCATGATAAAAATAAGGTATATGTGAAATTTGGTAAAAAAAAAAGACCTAGTTACCCTTTCAAAATTCAAAAAATTCAATTTTTATGGGTAGTAAGATGCTCCTTTAGAAGATAGGGCAAGAACAAAATGTAAACTTTTGATTTATGCTATGTTTGTCTGATCTAGCTGTAATTACGTTCTTGAAGTGCTGCTGATAACAAGCAATTAAAGAAATTGAAAAATTGATTCCCTAAATTATCAGAATTGAGCTCGAAAGATTGAACAACACTGAAAGTGGTTGTCCAAAACTTGACAAACCTTATTAAATCTGCAAAATGAAAATTGTGCTCAAATCTAGATGAATAAACTAAAATCAAAGTCTGAAATACTAAGATTGGACACTGAGGAATAAGATCTTATCTTGGCACGAGCTAACATGATCTAGATTGTGACAATTTTAGCTCAGACCTCCTAAAGCTAGTAAGAGAGTGTCACTCTAATTTTAGGATAAAGCTCTACAACTCTAATCTGGATTATGGAAAGCAACTGAGGAAATACTTTGTGTGCATTGAGGAGAGCTTATGTTTAGCTCGGTCCGGTTTGACATAGTTTTAGCATTCCAAAATTAACAGATGCATGGTCTCAATGACTCAAATCTGGATTATGGAAAGCAACTGAGGAAATACTTTGTGTGCATTGAGGAGAACTTATGTTTAGCTCGGTCCGGTTCGACATAGTTTTAGCATTCCGAAATTGGCAGATGCATGGTCTCAATGAGTAGACCTAGTTAAAATGAGCTGGCTTCAAGCTAAAAACCCTAATGAGCTGGATCAAATGGCTCATGAGGTCATGTAAAGCTGAGAAATAGCCTAGTTGCTCAAAATTTTTGAAAATTTGGTCAAAATTCCTATTTTCAAAGACAAGTTATAAAATGTAGGGGAAATGGTAATTTTCAGCAATAGCTACCTAGGTGATCTGGGTCAAAGTACCCACTGTTGGTGTAAAATGTACTTATTTGGCTCAGTAATGACCATTGTTCTTGAAATTTGGTTTTTGAGAAAAGCTCATGGTGAAGGTTAAAATGGTCATTTGGACTTATGCAAATTTTGGGTGTTCACAGTTCTTCAGCATCATCATGTCGCAAGGGCTTGTAGTTTTTATTCGGTAAGCAATATACACCAACATTTTATCTCTCTCTCTCTCTCTTTCCTAGCATCATTAGTCAACATGCTACAATATGTTGATGAAATTTTGTTGTTTGGCGAGGCTTGATACCACAGGTGATTCTATTTGCCGATGGTAAATAGGAGCCCTTGTATCATGATACATGATATGGCACTTTTACATTTATTCATACATTCTTAACCTACTAGTTTCTCATATATGTTTGATCTAATTGAATCTCTCATAGCCTTAGGTAGCACAATAAAGCAGCAACACTAATTCACCATTTTTTAATACAAGCAAGCCTCCATAAGGGAAACAATAGATTAAACACATCCAACCATGTAAAATCCTATATCTCTAGGAACTCAATGAATATGCAATGATCATTCTCCATTTCTCATTTTGGTCGAATTAAATATTAATGCAAAAGACATGGTATGTCTCACGGATTTGGGCAAGTCTTGACTCATAATGATGAGTTTTATGTGATCACCGAAGAAAAACTTTTTCCGTACAGATCCCAAAAGTCAAACATTTCCCAAGAGTTGGCTCAAGTTCTCAGAGATACGCCCCTTAGTCTAACCAAGATAGTGTGAGTTCTCAAATCTGGTTGCTAAGTCTATATGATTTTGGAGATCATGTTAGCATTTTAACTTATAAGACTTAATCTTGATCTGATCATAGTGTACAATGTATCTTAGTTTACCAACATTTCAGTTTACAAAACCAATCTTGCTATCGATCAGCATCCCTAGGTCATATTTACCTCGTCTCAGCTTGCCTATCGCATCGTGCATAAGGTGATTAGTTCATGTGAGCAAATGATTTTGATTGAATGAATATTTTTATGTATATATGTGACAGACCAAACTAGCCAATTGAAGTTATTAGAGAAAGTTTCATACTCGATTAAGCCCCATGGATGTTACATCTTTATTAAATCCATCTATGGTAATTGCTTTTGGTGACAGATTTACCACCATCTCATTTGTGGAAATATAATTTAGTGACACTTTTACCTTTTGGAATATATCACTCAAGTACTTATACCTAGTATAAATATGTTTGGTTTTACAATGAAATTTAGGATTCTTTGTATATGTGATCAAAGCTTAGTTGTCACATATATTTTATGGGAACATTTGCCTATATAACGATCCTGAGATATTTAAAGAATCTCTGCAAACAAGCATCTTCTTCAATTACCATGGATCCAGCTACAAATTCGACTTCCATGGTTGATAGAACCATTCATGTTTTCTTCTTGCTTCACTAAGTTATAGTACCATGGTTAAGTAAAATCATGTACCCAGACGTTGATTTGGACTCTTCATGGCTTCTTCCCTAGTCCACAGCTATGTAACCTTTAAGTTGTATATCACCACCATGATATCACGTAGTCAAATTTTCAATGTCTTTCAACTACCTCATGATTGTCTTGAAAACTTTCTGATGAGTATATCCAAATTTAACTAATAAAAAATTACTCATACTAACTACATGCATATATCATGTCATGTACACATTGTTAGTTACAGTATACTGCCAACAACACTCAAACAGAGCATTTTTGACATTTGTTTGTCCTCTTCTAGTGATTCTAGGCACATTTTACTTGAAAGACTATTGCTTTTACAAATAGGAGCTTCAAACGGCTTGCAACTTTGCATGTTAAATCACTTTAAGACTTAGATATATAACTCTTGTGATAGAGCAAGAACTTTTTTGAGTGATCCTTTTTAGTTTCAATACCTAGTATGTGTGCTACTTCACCCATGTCCTTCATCTTGAAATGAATAGACTACCAATCTTTGATTGGCTTCAATAACTTTAAATTATTATGAACCCATAAAATGACATCTACATATAGGGAGAGTGGCAATTTCTCCTTCTATCATTTAATATATGTATATTGGTCTTCATCAATCATTTCAAAATCATTAGAAATTATAGCCTTGTGAAATTTCAAGTACCATTGCTTGGGTGATTGTACTTTAAGCATTTGGCAATAAACCCTTCAAGTTGTTCTAAATAAATTTTTTCATCTAGTTCTTCACTTACGATTGTTGTAACATCTATTTGATGTATTTTTGAATTTATGTACAAAAAGATGGAATTTATGTACAAAAAGATGGCTAGTATAAGGTTAACATAAATAAGAGAAAATGTTTTATATAGCTTCTGCCTTCCTTCCATGTGCATCCTTTTGCAACAAGATATGCCTTAAATCTCTTGATGGATCCTTGAGCATTTATGTTCACATTGAAAACCCATTCTTCACAATAGCTTTCCCCCCTAGAGGAAAATCTACTAGTTCTTATGCCTTAGTTTGTTCATGGATCTCATCTCTTATTTTATTGCTTTCTTCATCCTTTTTTAGGACTTAAGAGGATCACATGTGCAGAATTTGGGACATCAATGTCATTAGGGAATGTCATCATGGCTTCACTTTTTATTTAAAAACTACAATGTGTTATCTTTCTCTCATGCAAATGGCGTGCCACATTTATATTGAGGTCCTAGCGCACATGCAGATCACACTTCAACTATTATGAATAGGTTGAAACATCTAATTTTGTGTTCCATTCTCTTAAATTATAGTTTATACATATTGTGGGTCATTTAACTCATATGGTTGAACCTTTCTCTATAACTTCCTTATTAAGGACATCACTTCTTCCCTCTTGGTTCCAAATTACTGGACTGGTGAAAAGGATCATTAACATATGTTGTAGATGTAAGCTTCTTAAGTGGCTTAGGTCAAGCCGCTTGCTTATCCACAGCTCAAAGTTGATGAGACAGATTTAGTGGGTACATAGTTAATGACATATGTCACGTTTAACAAGCAGACTCCCAAAAGGAAATCATTATTGTACTTGCACCATCATAGTGCTAACTATATTCATCATGATTTCGCCTTTTAGTGGCACCATTTTGTTACCGTTTATGTGGAGTTGTCATTTATTTATTTGTACCTTTTTGGTCACATAATTTATTGAACTGTTAAGAGAAATACTCTCTACCTCGATCTATATGAAGAATTTTAATCTTTCAAGCAAGCTCGTTGGCAACTACAGTCATAATGTATCTGAAACAATCCAATGCATCAAGCTTATCGGAAATCAGATCCACATAACCATATCAAGAGTAATCATCAATAGGTGTACTAAAATGTGATGCACCATATTTGTATGACACATGTAGAGGTTCATAGATATCAAAGTGGATCACTTGCAAATAAGCAGAAGTCTTAATTGCTTTACTAGATGATTTCCTAGCCCCTTTCAACACCAAACAATGATAGTAATAGACATATTAGGGTTCACAAGAGTTCTTAGTAGTCTCTCATAAGTGAATCATCTGCTTTTGTCCAACATATCCCAAGCAAGCATGCCACATGGTTACATTCACATGCACATTAAAGCATCCATCATCTGTAGAGTAGAAACCAATATCAACATTTGAAATGAAGAATCCATTCATTAACACACCAAAATATAAAATAATGTTTTCAGGCAAAATATCAACTAAATTGTTCTTTAAAAACAGGTTTATAGCCTAATGTCACTAAAACAAAAATAGAGAGATGATTTCATCAAATATTAGGAACATGTAGCACATCATGTAGTAGAAAGTCTTGTCCACTCAGCAAACCCAGTTCACAAGTCAATCCCTCAAACTTCTACATGATTGTTATTTATTACTATAGCCATATTTCCTCACCGAAAAACTTCTGATAGTGGGCAAATATGTCATGATCATATATTATATAGTTGGTTGCTTCTGATTTTACAATCCAAAAAAGATTAAATTTAACAATTGGAGCATAATTTGAGATGAAAGAATTCTATGACCAGCTAGATTACAATTGCCCAATGATATAACCATATTCTTCCAATAAGAATTCATTGGTATATTAGAAGAAATTGAACTTAAAAAAAAATCCACAATCTTTCTATCCAAATGTACCTCCCAATATTTTTTATACTTCTATTATTCTATTTTTGTTGAACATTTTTTTATTACCATTTGTTGTGAATCACTCTTGTTTTAGAATCTTGTAAATATCACAAATTTTTCATGCTACCGAATTACCATTTTACACATATACCTCTAGTTTTATTGCTGTTTTGAACCACATTCCAACTAGTATAGTCGTAACTCCAAGGTAGAGCAAGATTACCCTAGGTTGTCCAAATAGGTTGACCTCTACCCTCATATAGGAATGCCCTAACACCCTAGGCTAATCCTAAGTCACCTTACCAACTTGCCATATGAACCCTCAAAAAACCCTAGAAATGAGGTTGTCAAGCATGATGAAACCTAACCACCCCTTTCTTGACCTTAAAATGAGTCTGTATCTTCTTTTCTAGCTTACTAAAACTTTGTTGGCTTATTTTGCTTAAAATAACCCAATTGAGCTTAGTGGGCACCACCTTGAAAATGCCAATTCTTTAGGAAAAGTAACTTGATGGAGCATTTCAGGAGGGTATTTTTATACCCATTGGAATTAGAATGAAATTTAAGATGTGATGCTTGTCTCTAGCAAATTTAGAAGCTAGATTCCATTGGATATTATTTTAGGCTTGCCCTGCCTAATACAGCACTCCAGACACACCAAAGTATAACTTGCCAACAATAGACTCAACTGGGCCCACAAATCCCTACTTTCCAAAAAAAAAAAAACCAAATATAACTAAGTGTGACCCACAGATCCCATGGGAACCAGCACTGCCAAGAATAAACTCTAGAAAACCCAAAACCCTAATTTCCAAAAATCTTGTCTGAAATAGCTTCACTAAGACCTTCAAGCCCAAGTTCCATAAACTTGCCAAAAATAACTTCAACAAGGCCTGCAATTCCTAACTTCATTTAAACTGCCAAATATAGCTCCAATGAACCTATCTAGTCCTCTCTACTACCACCTATTTAATTCAAAACTTGGTAGGACCCATCAAACTCAGTTTCCTAGAACCTACCTAAATTAGTCATGATAGTCTTAAGAAACAAATGTGTGAAACATGCCAAATATAGCTCCAAGGGGGTCCACAAACTCAACTTCTTAGAAACCTATCCATCTTAGCCTCATCAGGGTTTATAGTTCATGTGTTGTGAAGAACTACCCAAAACACCCTTATAATAAACCTAGATCCTGAGTCCATTTAATCTTGCCAACTTTAGATATGTGCAGCTAATCCAACTCAGTTTATGAATATATGCCTGGTTTATAGTGTTGCAAGCAGGTGCCCATTTCAATCAAAACCAAGTTTAGCTCATCTCATTAGACTTAGTCTACAACCATCCCAATCAAATTCACACCTGTCATTTGACCTGCCTAAAATAAATCAACCTAGGTCAAGCCTAGGTCTTACCCTGACTTGAACCTGGTCCACTTTCTAACTCAACAGTATAAAGCCTACAGAGCCGAATATTTTAAAAATCTAATTTTGGCTTGACTAAGCTTAGTCAACTGGACTTAATTCTACTCAAACTAATTTTAGTTTGACCTAGCTGAACTCAATAAGTCAAGTTCTATGATTGTGATTCTCATTTTATAATTCCATATATTTCTTATTTGTGTAGTTTGTACACACTGATTTTCAGCCCAATCCGAGTTGATTTGATAGGTCATTGAATCAAAAAAGTCATAACAAGTTTCTATTACAAATTTCTATAATTTCTTGTCAAAACAATTTTTTCGTCAAGTTTTCATGTCATAACTTTTTGTTCAAACATAGTTTTCTTATGTTTTAAATTTGAGACTTTTTTGTTTGTTATGCCAAAATTCTATGCCTAATATTTCAAGGTAAAAGGGGTCAATTTGCATAATCAAATTTTATATTAAAGTAGGATGGTTGAACATAGTTTTCTGCTATTTCTATAGCAATTATATTTCTACTCTAAATTTGGTGTGCCATAACTTTTCACCTTGACCATGTCTTTTAAATATGCCAAATGGGTTTGCTTCTTTATCATGTGGACAGCTTACCTACCAAATTTTGAATGAAACTGAAGTATTTTGATATGGTTTTCATCAACTCAAGGTAGTGTATTTTACAAATATGTTATGTTATGTTTTGCATAACTTTATATTTTCTATCCTATGCTTCCAAGCATGTGTAACCCCCCAATTTAGTCTATAAAACCAACAAACAACCTAGTTTTTACTCTATGTAGGTTGGCTCATGTCAAATTTCAATCGAAATCCATATCATTTGATATGTCTTTCACACGTTCGAAGTTCCTTGTCGAATCAAATTTTTTTGTTTTATACTTTTATGGTTTGCAGAATTTGAACATCACCTTATCGATTTGACATCCAATTCTTGTTTAGGCATAATATGGATCCTAATATGGTAGTCCACCTTTAGGATGGGTATTGGTGACATTACTATATCATTAAGCAATCTTGAAGTGCATAACATTGCCGTTTTTTCGGTATTCTATGTTTTCCTTACTATAAGGTGTTGTAGATTAAATTTGTGTTATATATAGTTTGTTTTTGCACTATAATTGGAGTGAATGGTTTGTTATGCATGCATGCACTTGATTTTCATCTCTTCATGTGTTGGTTAACACGTATTCTATCACACGCATGCACCTCCCCCTTAGAGACCAATGTGGGTTTGGCTCCATCTAGGGCTGTTAGATGAATCTTATTATCTGAAAAAGGTCGAATGCCTCAGCATCTTCTAGAGCACAATTACAAACTAGCCTCATATATTCCAAACTTGTTTCAAAAAGTTTTTCAACCCCATTTTAAAACGTACTTTATAAGTTGATTTTGAATCTTATCTTCCAACTTAATTGCTAAAATAATCTTTCAAATCCTATTTTCACCCATATTACAAATCATTTGGGCCCATGTTCAAAAATCAATTTCTAAATCGAATGTTCAATTTCCTTTAAAATCAAGTTTCAATCATAATGTCATCTCCCATTTCTAAATCCAATTCCATTTTCTAAATTGTGTCTCTCATGTAGATGAAGATTGCATGTAATGATCCAATAATGAGATGGGCACCTTAAGGCATGTTATGATTGACACCTTGAGGGTCCCTTTAGCTTGCAAAAAAACTGATTTCATTTTAAACTTAGGTTCATATGCAAGTATGTTACACATTATTCATTAGGATTGAATTATACATTTAGAATATTAATCATTGGACATAGTTGTTTTGGACCTTGGGTTGATTACCTCTAGTAAAGGCACTATAAACAATCAAACTTCATACTAACAATATGAATCCCATCTCATTGCAATTGGAGCAAAAGTGAGTATATATTTTCTATTAAGGTTACATGGTTGGTTTCTTTTCAAAAAACTTTGAAGTAAACAAATCCACAAGCATCCTTTGGTTGGAGGAGCACCATTGTCACCATAGAAATCTTTCTTCTTAAATTTGAAATGCTTCTTGCCAAAGTATTCAATGAAAACATGGCCCAAAAGGATCCTAATACCCTCCCTCCATTTCCCTCCACACACACATAAAATACCATAAGAAGCCATATCCATACTACTTTCCTAAACGAAAAAAATGATATAAATCATCTAGGAACTAATTCTAATGGCATGCCATCATGTTATAAGCAATGGGATCTATCCATGCGTCTTTATATGTTATGTGCAAAGCCAACTATTAAGGTCACTATTCAATTGGCTTCATACTACTAGATTTAGTTGTGATATTAGCATTTCTAAGAACTTCACCTTGGACATGGGTCAATACAAGTCAAGTTTAGAACTACAAACCTAATTCACATATCCTATGATATGTTCACTAGTTCCTAAAACCTCTATTAACGTAGTCTACAAAACAACTACAAAACATCAACAAGCAAGTAGCAAAGATGAACATTTTATTTTTTGGATACACCTTTTCTTTGTACCAAGGAGGACTATTATGAAGATCAATGGGAACCAACTTAATTGTGTCCTGCAATCCCTACATACCAACAAAAATTTGACTCTAGAAAATTAAAACGTTCAAAACACAAAATGCATACACATACAATGCACACATACACACAGAGAGAGAGGTATCTAGTTTGTAGCAAAGAAATAAGCAGAATCATTACATTGGATGAACAGGATGGAGAAAGGAAACAAAAAGCCGGACAATATAATGACATCACTAGATTTGTCAATAATAGAATGTGAGTTCTACCTATTGACCATATGAAAGGTAAATTCATAATTTGAACCTATTAGTACATTAACTATTTGACAAGACACACTGCATTGTGTTGTTTAACAACTGTCAACAATATGTAGGTAGAAAATAATGGAACTGAATTTACCATATTTGCATCCTATATACTAGCATGAATAATCTTTTCTAATTCAAAAATGAATTATTCACTACTCTAGAAAAAAAACTTTGTGTCTGTCTAGGTCTATAATCACAAACATAAGCATCTCATAAACCTACAAGAGCACAAATTCTTCTCTTACATCACTCTATTGGATTTTCCACCAACATCAGCCTACTTGTTTATAAAGTCCATCTCCTCTTGAAAATAGTTGCTGCTCAATATTTTCTCACAAAAAATAAGAAATTCTGACTTTGTATTTCTAGATAAGCTGATAAGCACCACAAAAATCCTCTACCAAGTGTACATCCATAAATTTGAAACCAAGCAACCTCAACTTCATGTTGCTCCTTATATTTCCTACATTTTTCTCTAAGAATTAGGAACCCTTTCACCTACTCCATTATGAAAATCAATCAACTTTAGAACCAATAGTAGAGCTACGTATAGGCTGGTGTGGGCAGTTGCCCACACTAGCTCCAATTTTTTTTTTTGCTTTTGTATAGGTGGCTTATAATTACTTGTTTTTATATATGATACCGCTTAACGGATGAGAAGTTTCAAAATACTGCCCCTTAGGCAAAAATTTCTGGCTCCACCATGGCTTAGAACTGTTTTCAAACAAGATTCCTATACCACCTAACCTTTCCATTGAAACTTGAATTAAACTGAAATGTCGATCAATACAAACAATGCAGAAAAACAAGGGGAAAATGATGAAGCAGAAATCAGTTGCCTTCTTTACTACTTTAGATGGAGCTGAATTAACGTGAATCCTTTCACCCTTCCACTTCTTCCTGAGGATCTGACCTCCTATACCATCCAGATTTTCTCAGATGGGTTTGGCTTTGTTGGCCTTCATCGCAACTGAGTGAGGTGTGAGGAGCATCCTCTTACTGGAGCTCTTCTTCTTCTTGTTGTTCTTCCCTTAGTGTCACCTTTCCAGCCAGCACTCTTTACAATCTGAAAATGAAGCTAGGGTATCTTCTTTGTCATCTTCTGACCAGCGTCTTCTCCCCCAAATCTCTCTCTTCTCTCTCTAGAACTTGCCAATGAGATGATCAGTTTTTCCTTCTTTATCATTCTCCCTGAATTCCTCCTTGACGACTCTAGCAATGGTGGCTCGGGTGGCTACGACAAAAGATCACTGCATTATTTAGCCAGAAGGGGCAAACATAGGTTTAAGCACAAAAAAACGTAGGGGGTCTTTAAGGGATTGGTGTAGTATGAGTGGCTATGGAGGTGAAAATGATTATTGTTATAGGCAAGTGTTCACTGCTATAGCTCAGCATTTACCAAGAGTAGTTGTCCCTACCATATACATGCTGATGTACCTCTCTCTCTCTCTCTCTCTCTTTGGTATCGCTGCTAGACTAGGGAATACATGTCTATACAAAACACCCTTCTATATAGTGTGATGTAATTCTTGTCTTTGAAGTGTCAATTGCACCTCCTATTCGTTCCATGAACACAGGCGTCACACTTTGCCATTTTGAGGGCCTGAGATATGCATGTGATCACCACAAGCATGGGTTTACTAGAGCATCTATTTTGCTTAGTGCTTGACCTTGAACTCAATGTCAATTGCTGTTTTTAGGAAAAGTTATCTCATCTTCATGCGTCTATGAACATTCCTTCTCGAACAGAGCCCACTCATTATCAGAAAGGAAGCACAGTAAGGTTTTCCCTCCTTCTCGTCCTTTAGACATATGTCATATATGAATCTTGTTTCTCATATCTATTCATCCACATGCTAAATATGGTCATAAATGCTATGAGCTGGCTTTTTTTTGCAGTTCAGAAACTCACTGACTTTTGGTCAGAAGATGCATTGCGACGATCTCAATTGGCTCATCTATGCCACCCATAGAATGCATAAGTCTAATGGGCTGGGACCATCATCACTAAAATCAACATAATGGTGCAATTGATCTCTTTGATTGGACATGATCTATAGTGGATACACAAAAATATTAGATACAAGTCCAAGAATATTGGATCATGCTACATATATCAACTCATGCTTCTCATAACATGAATATGTACAATAAAATTTAAAATTCATATGCTATACAAAGTATATCATCCCACTTATGCATTATAAATCCAATCACATGTATGAAATTTATATTATCAAAATGAAGCAATGGATTCATACCATGATGTTAAATGTTTCTACATATGTTGCATATAAGCATGAGAACGGATAATAACCATGGACATAGATGGATCCACCAACTCATGATGAAGCATTAAACCAAATCCTATTTATACAAAAATAAACTTTAATACATGTGTGATCCAAAATATGGCATCAAATATGCATCACATGAGTTCCAATTCTAAATTAAAATCCATTGAGGCATATTATATTCATAAGCCTGGATGCCAACGTGATATAAGCATGGATCTGACTATAAATACGACATGCAATCAGTTCTGGATTAAAATATTATGAGACCTGAGATTTAAGTCTACTAACTACCTTTAATTTTTAATTATATATAGTTAAATCAGCGTGACCTAATATCTGAATCTATATCAAATAAATACAAATCAGACATAAAGAATTAGTTGAACCATATCCGACATGCATGTCAGATCCAAGATTTAAGATAAGGACCCAAACAATATTATAACTTATATATTCAAATCTAAAAAAAAAATGTACCAAATAGCCTCATTCAAAACATTATGGATCATGCGTGAATAGTTCATAACCTTGGTATACCATTGTCAGAAAATCAAATTTCATGGCATAGCTATATGGACATGAAATATGCGTGTTCAGTTTTAAAACACTTGTACGTTTAAAAAAACAACAGAAACTTTGAGAAAATTAATGACCCTTCATGGTGCCTGTTACAACAACAAAGTGGAAGGGCTACCCCAATTGCCCTTGATCTCGCTGCTCGTCTTCTCTGTGTCCACATCCTTAGAGGGCAGAAAGAGAAGCAGAAGAGCAGGGTTTGCGGTCGGCCTCCGATCAGACATTGGTGGTCAACCAGGAAAGGAAGAAAGAGGAGCAGAAGCGCAGGGTTTACGGTCGGCCTCCGATCAGGCATTGGTGGTCAACCAGGAAAGGAAGAACACTTCCCTCTTGCATTTGCTCAATCATCTTCTCCTTGCCAGAAGATTTGCACTCACGTTTTGATTAAAATAGGTCCATTTGGTTTTTAGCACTACAACACTTGCCACTACCCCCACATCATAACAACTGCTCTTTTTCAATCACTTCCTTGTGTGCTCAGAAAGGAGACATTTCCAATCTTGAAGGACTCAGCCGTGGCAGTGAGTTCAGGTGGTTGTGCATAGGTTCATATCTAAACCCTTCTCCTATTTTATTTATGTATTTTTTAGTTGAAAAAAATGAATATGCACAATGGCATAGTTTCTATCCTTGCAAGCCTGAGGCACAGCAATAGGGTGCTTACCAGCCATTGCCGGTGCTCTACAGGACACCAAACTCAAGCCAAAACCTTTTTTTGGTGCTGTTGTAGGGAAAATCATACCTGATACATACGTGCATCTTAAACCAAAATCATAAGTTTAGCATTCATTCCTTGGATGTGTCAACAATCTTTGTTTACAACAAAAGATGAAGGCTGAATTTGACGACTTTTGGCAACTCAGTGGGGATAGCCTTCTCACATGAGAAGTAAGTTAGAGTTCCACAATCCTTTTCACTGAAATAACACATGGAGAGATGAAGTAACAATTTTACTTTTTCAGGACATGAATGCCTCAAGGGATTTTTTATATACCCCATCCATTCGAATCATTTTCATTTTGTAGGTTCATGCTCATATGATCTACATCTTGTTTTAGATGAACATCATAGGTGAATGGACCAAATATGTATTGGTAGTTGCCAATTGCCTCTCTCATTTGGATTTGTTTAGATTATACTTCGATCCAACCCAACTTGAGTGGATCTTTATCTATATCCAAAAACATTTTTCATATTGATTCAGATGTGTTAGTTGAAGCCTCCATCAATTTCGGTTATTAAAAAAAGCCACTTCCAACATATTACCTTGGCTTCTCCTTCACCACTCATATCCACAATCCAGCATTTGGACATTGATGGTCTTTGCCATTCAAGACAAAATCCAATCTTGGAAGTCTCACTATTTATCTCTGGCAGGCAAAGTTATGAAGATAACACATATTCTATCAACCACATAAGGTCATTATATTTACTTTTTGAGAATGTCATCCTCTATTCAAAAGAAGATTGACATGACATTTAAATCATTGCTTTGGAATGGCTTTCTAGACCTAGCAAAAACATCTTTCTAATGATATATCACTTGCCTACTGTGCTCTATAGAGGACCAGGAAGAACATTGCTGCTGAGGATCTTGCTTGCTTACCAAAGTGGGTCGTCCTCCTCCTTCAATTCAATGAGCCATGGGCTTATTTCTTCAAGGTGAAATATGAAGTTTCTACCTCTAACCTGGCTTTAGGCTATAACAATCTGACCAAAGATCTTCGAAGTCTTTGGCTGGCTTTGTAGAAGGTCTTTTTGTAGCTCCCTTCAATCCGTCCTGTTCCTTTTTTGATTGTGAGAGCTGAAGAATGCCATTCCATTGTGTTGATGGATAATGGCATACAATGACAATTGTGGTATGGATAATGGCATACAATTGATAAGGGTCCTCTCTCATATTTGCAAAGCATGGAACTTTGCTCTCAAAACACTATTCTGCATGATCATCCAGGTTGGTGTATGAATTTGCATGGAACTATCTCTACTCAGAAAATATATAGAGCTTTGTGCCCCTTTCACCAAATTTGTTTCCTTTGAACACAATTTGTGACACAACTCCACACACATCACACACCTAGGCTGGCTTGCTTGATGTACCTTCATCATGGCAAGACACAAGATGTCCTCAAGCAATCTGGTTTTTCACCTATCCAATAGGAGCCTCCTATGTTTATCGACTGAAGAATTTATTAAACTTCTTTTTTTTTTCCTGAACCTGCCCATTTACTCGGATGCACATGAGTGGGGGAGGAAGAGAGAGAGATTTTTCTTGGATTTGTCTCCTTTTTTAATTTGCTTCATGATCGTGGGCCGCTAGGCCTGTTGTGGGTCACAGGAGCATGGGGGAAATGAGAGATGGATGTGGAGATGGAAAACTCGATGGGTGAGGGATTGGTTTAAAAAGAAGAGGGGAACAGCTGGACTTGGAAGTGAGAGCTTCGGTTAGAGAGATGTCAAAAGGATGCTACTAAACCACATGGATATCTATTGTAAATGGGCATGAAGTGCCAGAATGGAACAATAATGAAATGATATTCTGGGGTTGTAGATGACAAAAATAATTGGGCAAAAAAGATTGTTCATCACCAAACATGTGCATGAGATGATGAAGAAGCCCTTCTAATTTTTTGCAATTTCTGCATTAGCTAGTGGTTTGGGAAATAATCGTTTGGACTATGTATATTTTCTAGTCTCTTCGTTTGCTTTGTTTATGAATTCATAGATGGAAATTTATAGCTGTAGGGACGGGTTACTTCTCATTCATGTAACTAATGCGGAAGACATTAAAATGATAACCACCCTTAGAAAATGAAAGGTTCAGGTGTATATTCATTGCTAACATATGGGAACTTGGTTCCCCCACCAAAATTGAATCCTCTAACAATATATGTAATTAGGTGAGACTGCCTAAACTTCCCACCTTGCTCTGGAATGATATGGTGTTTAAGGATGTCCTGTATGCTTGGTTCCAAATTCATTGAAGCCAATGCCTTGACACGTGAAGTTGCAAGGAATGTATTCATAAATATCACGTCTAGTGTCAAAACTTTAATGACATGATTTTCGCGTCTATAAAAAGAACAAACATAAAATGTCAAAACTAAATTTTAGTGACATTTAATCTTTCACGTTAGTAAAAATCTTTTTTTTTTATGTGGAATGAAATAATTAGTAAAAATATCAGTGACACTACTTTTACTAGTGTTCATATGAAAACATCAGTAAAGACTTTATTGATGTTTTTCTTATTTTTACTAGCATTTTTCTTGCATCAGTAAAAATCTCTTTTTGTAGTGATTCCCTTGGATTTTAAACCAGCTGCAGAAATAGAGATAGAAATAGAAGAAGGCCTAGTTAATTGGTCCAGTGTGTGGAACATGAGGTGTAAATTATTGTTGCCTTAATGTAGAACTATGTGGTACTAACAAAAAGTCATCAAAGGTTGCCACTGAGCAAAATAAATGGGAGATGGTCAAGACCACTAGCGAAAGAACGTGGCCTATTGGAAACAGTCAATCACTGAGTGCAATGCAAATAGATTTCAGTCCCTACAAGATAGTTGGGTGCAGAACCAAATGTTGAAGACGAAGTTGATTTGGAGAATGGCACCACGATGAGGATCATTTGTAAATGTATGGAGTGACTCAATAACAACCTCTTCCTAATCCTAGGTTGGTGGATCCTTCTCTGGAGGGAGCAAAGGAGCATGAGGATGGCATGAGCCTGGATGTGGAATATGTTTGTTCTACTGGAGCAAATGGCACAGAAGCAGAGGCTGCTCCTAACCCACCAAACTTGTATGTATGCATGAGAATAACAGAGCATAAATCTGCTCCCAAACTTCAAGAAAGAAAGAACATGCTGAAATGTAAGGTAGTTAGTCAAAAGTAGAAAAAGGCAAATCATAGTATATCCTATAGCTAAAGAAATGGAGATTATCATTCCAAAGGAGGAAGCTTTGTACAGCCAAAATGGTGTTGGAATGCCTAGCCAAAGAAATCTAGTCTCTTGTCTAGTGGTGAGAAAAAACCCCTTGCAACAAGTAGTAAAAAGTTTTCATACTCAGAAAGGCTTTGCAAATACTGCTAAGGAGAATTGTAAGAATCAAGTCAACCCTGGCCTTGGTTATGAGGTTGATTTCTCTCATTCTAAATGAAGATCAATGTATGGAATGCTCATGGGATAATAGGTAAACCAGCTCAAAGCATCCACATGGGCATAGTTAATCAAGTGAAGCCTAATATTACTACAGTGGTTGACTCTAAACTTTCTTTTCTAAATCTTAGGAGTTCATAGTAAAGTTTATGAGCCTAGAAATGTTCTCTAATATTAATTGTGGTGGAGTTTGGGTTTCGGAACCTAGAGCAATTGGAATTGATTAATTGGGAGACTCACCTTATTGGATTAGCTGCAAGTTAAAAATCTTGATTCTAGTTAGATCTACGGAGTTTGGAGTTTATCTTGATCCAGACTTCTGGATAAGATTGGGATTGTTCCATAAAGTCTCAATGATGCTAAGAAACATGATAGTGCCTACCGCATACCTTAGAGATTTCAACTCTCTCCACAGCGCCACTAAAAGGACTGGTAAACCCCTGCGAGTTAGTGCTTCTGTCTTGCTTTTTCTATCTTCACTGAAGGAAGGGAACTCAAAGATTTCTAACCCTAAATGTAAATTCACATGTATTAATTGTCGGATTGATGAGGCTGTAAATCAGGCCCGAAACTTGGCAATACAAATGCTTCAAGAGATACACTCTTGAAGATTCCAACAACTTCAATAAGTAACACACAATAAACCTCTTGAGGAGAAGAAAAATATATATTAATCTCAACTAGATACACAAGAAGAGGCCTAAAAGCCTATATGTAACAAGGGTTCCAAGTGCCCTATTTATAGAGGAAGTAAAGAAGAAAAGGAGGAAGAAAAGAAGAAGAGGAAGTGGCTGTTGGAGCTCCCAACGGCTAGAAATCTAGCCGTTGGGAACTCCCAACAGCTAC
>JAANDH010000870.1:0-28659 GCA_011799765.1 Nymphaea thermarum
AAAAGGGGTAAAAAGGGAAAAACAGAAAATAATAAAAGAAGAAAAGATACATAAAGAAAGTAAAAATTACATAAGTGTCCTAAGTACCCAAAAGATATAGAATATATATATACATATAAAACATATATTAGATGACTAATATATGTGATATATATAAATATATATATGTATACATATGGGATACATACATTCTAACAATAAAGGGGGGTCATTAATGAGATGATTATCCTGGTTCCTAGCTTTTTCAGGTTGGAACCGAAACTGCTAGGGGGCGGGTTGGGATCCGTCGAACCAGGGGCCCGAGCCCAGGAGTGAGTCGGGTTGTTATAGTGGTATCAGAGCCGATTCAACACTCGGACCTGGGGTCCCACATGCACGGACGCATGTGCCTTAAGGGGGGTGGATTGTAACACCCATAAGTTTACTCCCGTATCGAAGATTGTGAGGGATCTTCATGGGCTTATAAAGGGAGGCCATTAATGAGATGATTGTCCTGGTTCCTAGCCTTTTCAGGGTTGGAACCAAAATTGCTAGGGGGCGGGTTGGGATCCGCCGAACCAAGGGCCCGAGCCTAGGAGTGGGTCGGGTTATTACAGTATGAGGGTCATTTGATGCTTGTAGCACTCTACTGTTATATTTGCTTAAATCATTTTTCTGTTGGAGAGCTTTTCTGATCTAGTATCCTCTTGTGGTGAAATTTGTTTTGCTTGGTCAGCCTGTCTTGTCTTCTCAATTAGTTATTTTGGAATTTCTCAGACCAGCCTTTGAACAATCTGAGCCAGTTATTTGCTCGGGCAAGGTAAGTTTAACTGCATGTTGCCTCCTGAAGTACAAAACTGCAGTTAGGTTTTGTACCTGGAAGACGGCAACTTGGCTGGGTTTGGGACTAGATTTTTGTGCATGGATGTTGGTCTGGCACTGCAGCATCAGAGAGAAGTAATGGGGCCTTTAGGTTCTCGCCTTATGTTCTTGGCTACTTTGTGTGGTACTGGAGACCAATTTGGAATAATTATTAGGCTGAACAGTGGACAATTGAGGCTGGTAAAATTAGTGGTGCTGGCCTAGCTCATGGGATGACTGCCTGCTTTTCCATTTATTCTGAGGTTTTAAATAAGATTGTGGTTCTGCACATTTTCATGTATGTCTATCATCTTTTTTTTTTGCATTTGCCTCGTTAGTTGTTAGCTAGCTGAATATATACTCTTTTGATTTTTCTTTATCGTGGTTTAAACTTTTATTCTGAAGTTACAATGGCTTGAGCAGTCTTTCTATAAGTTGGTGCAAAGTTGAACACTTATGTTGTCATTTCAACAGCATGTTGGGCCATTTACTGTTGAAGAAAAACCAAGGTTGATGTAGTTGGAGGGGATAACACTATAATTTATTGATAGTTATATAAGATTTTTCTTTTTCTTTTGAAGAAAAAATCAATAAGTAAACTGATGTGACAATAAGAAACTCTAATCTAGTCGTAGTTATATGAGCATTCAAATCAAAGGATGTAGATGTTAGAAGATGGATCTTTTTGTCTAAAGTTGCTCACCTGTGCAGAAGAGAGAAGATAGGATAGGAAGGGATTCCTCAAACAGACTTTGGCAGCCTCAATCAGTATGTGTACCCTAATCTCACTCCGATCTCATTATAACATTAAATAGATTTTACATGACTTGAGAGCATAGCCACAAATATTGTCCTCGGGTTTTTATCACTGAGCTTTTCCTCAGATATTTTTTGACAAAGTTGTTTTTTTGGAAAAATCTAAAAAAATGTCAGAGGTTTACAAAACACTAAAAAAAATAAAAAGGTTAGGTAAAAATACAATAAATGAGAAACTAATAAGAAGACATAAAAAAACATCTAGTTAAAGTGAGTAGTAAGCATTGTATTGCATCTAGGAGCTCACGTTAAATACCTAAAAGGCTAAAACAAGATGAAATAAAACAATGAAACAGAAGTTGAAAAAAAAAGAAAAAATAATGAACTGAAAAAGCAAATGAAAAAATCAAGATAAAATCATGACAAATTGATTTGTAACTGTTGACGGATCTTGATGTATGGGTCCGGGTCTGGACCCGATCCAGTGAGTCATGGTTTGGGCATACTTATACCATTGTAAACCCTAATCTTGTAAGTCAATGAAGTTTTAAGAGAGAGAGAGTCTGGCGGCTAGTGGGCACCAGATCTCCTCACCTGTGATTTTTTCTCCCTCTCGTTGAGGGTTTTCCACGTTACATCTGTGTTCGATCTTTATTCGTGTTTTTGTTGTTTCAACAGTAACCTTTTTTTTTCAAAATATCATATTTTTTCCTTTTTTTCATTTTTCCCTTTTTTCATTAATATCAGAATATTTTCAAAAACATCGCTATATTTGTGGCTATGCTTGAGAGTACATAATTAATATACACAATGACAAGTTTGCCCATTATTACAAGTTGGACAACATACAACATAAGTCATATGCTATCTTGGATCTACAACATAAGTCATATGCTATCTTGGATCTGTACTAGATCCCTATGTCACATGGGCGCGGGGTGCAGATGCTACTGCGGGTGCCAGTGCGGTATGCGGCAAGTTCCAAAAAATATTGGGTGCGGCTGCGGTGAGTGCATATAAATATATATACATATATGTATATATATTATATACATATATATGTTATTTGTTATATAAGTAATTTTATTTGTCTATATTTTTAAACCTATTTTATCAAGATTACCTTGAATCGATATATCAATGAAAACTCAGCCAAAACATTATTCAAAACATCCAAAGCTCATTTGGCGCCATGTCGGGCAGCACCAGCACCACCACCCGCACCGATGCAGGTGCGCTACCATAGTTGGCACACCCGTGTGACTTAGCTAGATCCATAAACATGACCCTACCACTTCTTCCATTCCTCCACCTTGAAGCATGTTGAATCTGTTCTTAGTTCGGGATTTTATAAATAGATGTGTGACCTTCTCCTTTGTTTGAATGAACTCAGGTTCAATGTCTTCATCCATCTTTTGCCTCACAAAATGTTGGTTAGTTTTAATATATTTGGCAGAACCGTGATGAAAAGGGTTAAGGGACATATTTATAGAAGTCTGGTTGTCATTCAATAAATAATCCTCCTCTAACGTCAGTCAATAAGTGACAAACCCATGCAGCTGCAGTGGTGGCAGCAGCCATGGCCTATATTCAGCTTCAGTGTTAGATATAACCATGGTTTTCTGTTTCCTGTTGCTCCATGTCACCAAATTTATACCTATAAACAAACTGTATGGGATCTCATGGCTAGTCTATGTCAATGTAAACAACAAGCTCATGTTGTGCTCCTCCTAGCAGTACTCATCTATGAACTATATCATCTCCAAGTGTCTCTTTTAAATACTATTGGATATGCTTCATAACCTCCATGTGTCCACTCCAGACCTTGTACATGAATAAGGACATTTAATTGAATACACAATGTTAGGCCGTGTGAAGGTCAGTATTGTAGTGTTCCAATAATGCTATGGTGTTTAGTGGGATCATTATGCAATTCTGCATCATGAGCTGTTATTTTGTGATTGAAGATACTAGTAGAGGCTATAGGTTTGTAATCCTTCATGTCTGCTCTACTCAAAACGTCAATAGAATTATTTTTTGTACTGGTATAAAAACTATGGCTGGATTATGTTTTTGTGGGAAGAAACTTAGTGACATGGAAAAGAAAAATGCAAACTATAATAGCTAGGTCAAGTGTTGAATCATAATATAGCTATGGTCAAACTAGTGTCACAAAAAACATGCTTTATAACTTTTATAAAAAAAAAACTTGAAAAATGTTAAAAACAGGTCAATTGAAAAAACGAGAAAAAAATTTCAAAACGGAAAAAAACGTGAATGAACATGTTTTTTCATTTTTTTTGTGTGTTTTTTTTTTCATTTTTTTCCATGTCTTTTACATCATTTAGTTATTAGATTTTTGTTTCACATTTTTCACATGTTATTTTAGGATCTTTCATTTTTTAACTTTTTTAAAACTTGTTGGGATTTCCTGAGAAAAGCAACTCCGTGGTATTATACTCGAGAAAAACTTCACCATTTAATACTTGAAAATAATATTTGTGACAATGGTTCAAAGGACAGCTGAAATGATGTGGATCAAATCTATTCTAACCGATTTACAAATGACTGTTCCTTCTCCTATTTTGATGACGTGTTTCAATAAACCAGCCACATATATAGCAAATAATCTTGTCTTTCATAAGAGGACCAACCACATTAAGGTTGATTGTCACTGTATATGTGACCTGGTTTTGAAATCTCATATTTCTAAAAGTCATGTGGTGTCCACAGACTAAGTTGCATATATATTCATATATATTCACTGACTGTTGCTAGTTCGATGTTTTCAAGTTATTGTAAATAGCTTGGCATGATAGACATCTATGCTCTAGTTTGAAAGGAGAGTTGAGAGTATTATTCATAAGTATGAGGGTTCATTTATAAGTTCAGTTGTCCACTTTTATCTTTTCACTAATAAGGTAGACCACTGTGTAAACTTTTTCAGCTAATCCCTTTATGCTGGGTGTTAGACGATATGGTGTAATAGGGACCCGGGTCCATATCTGGACCCGGTTCCATGGGGCACGGGTACCGAGACTGGCTCGGTACCCTTGGCGGCATCTCTTCTCTCCCCTTTATATTATCACTTAAGTGTAATTGTTGAGGTTAAGTGAAATTGATTTTCTCTCTCCTAAGGTTGCGGTTTGCCCCTAGGTTAGTGCTTCTCCGTGGTTTTTCACCTCTTCCTGAGGTTTTCCACGTATATCGTGTGTTCCTTCTTCTCCCTTCGTGTGTTGCTTGTTTCTACACTGGGATTAGGATTAACACTAAAATGGAATGAATTGTTGCCCCTCTTTCTTCTCTTTTCTCTTTTATTCCTCTTCCTTTTCTCTCTTTTGACAAAAGATCTAAGATCCTTGTTGAAAATGATGGATGTGAAATCTTGGAATATAAGATTAAAAGATTTCTGATCAATTCAGATCTGAGATATAAGTTTATTAAATATACTATTAAGGGATATTCTCCTGTCAGCATTATATTTCCATAACTTGTGGTGAAACACTATTGACTTCATAAGTGTGAACTTTAAAAGGAAGAAATAATCTCATCATGTTTTGAACTGTTAATTGGTTGTTTTTGTGCTCGAAAATTCAGTAAAATGTGGTTTTCTGAACTACTTTTGAAGCATCCGCATGTTCATAAACTGTGAGCTGCTAGTTTTTACTGGATTGCAATAGAATATCATATGACACATTATAAATAATTAAACCCACTAACTAAATAAATCATGGTAAAAAATGTTCTATAGTTGGATCAAACATAACATAAACAAGAGCATGCATTGACCAATTCAGATCACTTTCTTCCAACATTTTGTTATTTTGGTTTCTATTTTATAAATTTTTGACAAGCATATCATCCTGTTGCTGTTGAGAATACTTTAATTAATAAGGGAAGTATCCAGCTACTAAATGGTTTCATTTACATGTTCTTCAGGTAAGGACAGACTGGGAAAACCTTAAGATCGATGTCATGTACAAGGCTTTGAAACACAAATTTTCTGTCTATCCTCACTTGAACGCTCTTCTTCTTTCAACTGCTGGATCAGTGTTAGTTGAAGCATCGCCGCATGATCTTTTCTGGGGTGGTGGCAGGGAGGGTGAAGGTTTAAATTACTTAGGTAGGCTGTTGATGCAATTGCGATCTGAGTTCCTTGGTGATGGTTCATCCTCTACCCAGAGTTCTTGATCGTGCTTAATAATGTAAAAGTATGCTCACGTGACATGAAATCTTTTTGAACTTGAATTATTCATGCACAAGTAATTGTAAGAAAGCCGGTTTAGGTTAAGTAGATGTTGTATGTATGGGAGAGAAAGTGATAGAGAGGTGGACACCGATTATTCTTTGAAATAATGAGGATATTAATTAAATATGTGTATGTCCTGTAAGGTTCAGATGGATTTATTATGTTCTCAACTTAACAATCATCTGGATACTGCAGCACATTTAGATTGGGTTTTGTAACCTTTTGATTGAAAGATGTAATCAATGAACACTGTGAAAAGTGCATATTAAGTGCCACCTAAGTCACATAAGTACTTTAATAAGGTCTACATACTTGTGTCGTCGTACTTGTACCTAAAGTGGGTATTTAGCAGTGTTGTACGTATCGTACGATACGGGGCCGTATCGTACGATACGTATCGTTTGAAGATTACGATACGATACACCCCTTGTATCGCAAATGGGGGTGTATCGTACCTGTATCGTACGATACGGCCCCCCGTATCGTACGATACAGGGCGATACGGCCCGTATCGTACGATATGGGCTGATTTCTAAAAAGGGGACTTGAACCCTATTTTTTCGTGTTTTTTTTATAAATCCTCAACCCCTTCTTCATTTCTAATCTATAGATTGTACCGCTTTGGAGGGAAATCGTCGATTTCCATTGTGAAATCATCAATTATCACCGTGAAATCATCTATTAAACCATAGATTTGTGCATGGGTGGCTGATTCTCATTGAGAGGAAATAGTTTTTTTTAAACCATGAAGATGAAGTTGAAAAAGAATGATATTGTTAGGAATTTTGATGTTTATGAAGTATGAATGATGAACCGTGAACGCGTAAGTTTATAACATTTAGCAAAATAATAAGAATATCATTATCTAAAAGACTAAACCATGTTTTCTGTGAAGAATTTATTATTTTAAATTTTTTTCTGATTTTTTTATGAATTTTTCGATTTTTTTTTAAATTTTTTCTGATTTATTATTATTATTTTTTAAAATTTACGATACGGTTACAATACATTACGATACGTTACGATACGGCGTATCTTAAAGCCCGACCGATACGCCTTACAATACGCTTTTTACAACATTGGTATTTAGACATAGTTGGAGTACTTTTTAGATCGAAACCGATCCAAACCATTTAATTCTACGTGATTTAATTTTTTTCAACCCAGTTTTCATTCTGTTTTTAGAGTTATTGTTCATTAACATGTAATGTTTTTATTTAAAAACACTTGTTTATTTAAATGTTGCTTTTATTTCGATTTTTGTGTGTGTGTCTCTCTCTTTCTCTCTCTCTCTCTCTCTCTCTCTATATATATATATATATATATGTGTGTGTGTGTGTCATAGTCACAAAAAACGGTGTTATTTTTTAACAAAAAAAGTGATAAAATTAAATGCTGTTTAAAACTTAAAAAACATGTTTTCTGAGTTTGTTGTTTGTTGCAAATTTACTTATGTTTTGATGTTTGTGTTATTATTTTTTCACTTATTTTATTTTCTTCCCGTTTTTAGTTTTTTAAAAAATTTACCTTATTTTTTCTCTTTTTTCAAGCTTGTCGTACTCGAGAAAAACTTTGCCCTTTAAAACTCCAAAAGGGTGTATATATATATACCCTTTCGATAAAGTTTTTCTATATATGTATATATACTCTTATACTTTCTTTCGTACCCACATTTTTAAAAGTTGTTGTATCCATATCTGTATCTTCGTACCCATATCTAAACGGCCCTTGTATCCATGTGACACTCTGCATTCTTGCAACGTTATTGGGGATGATGGCTAGGGTCTAATCCCACCTAATTTCCTTGGCAGTGAATCCTTGCATCCTAGTGAAAGTGAAACGAATAAGAGATGTTGATGCAGTCATCACTTTCACTAATTTTTTCTTGTACATATAACTGAGCGGTTGGTGACGTTGTGGCTGGTAAATACACAGAGCACACACAACACGTGTGCCACGTAGACACAAACACACACATGCACACAGAGACATCTTACTAGTAGTTAACCATCCCATTCTCGCCTCTCATTCTCATCACTGAACAGGTCGTTGGTGGAATGTCCTTTTTCCTTTTCTTTTTACTGCACATTTGTGCCTGCTGCTATTGGCAAGCTTGTCAAACTTGATCATCAATCTTGTAATACTTGATCATTAGTTGACTCCAGACGAACAAACCTGGTCTGTAATAGCCTTATTTACATGTTCTGGGACGGTGTATGTAGGCGCCTTGTTTCCTAAGTGCACTTCAGCAATCTGTTCTTAAACATGCAACACAGAGGCCAAAGAAGCCCCTGAAGTAGTAGAATGAGCATGGTGAAATGTCCTTTAGTTTGAAGAGAGACTGGGTGATCTGGAATCACTCCAACATTCGAGATTCACTGACATTCTATATGTATCAATTATAATCCAAGTTACTGTGTTGATGGACAAAGCATTTGTCGGTGTATTTCAGCATGCTGGTCGTCACCTCCCAATGGCAGATACAGTTGCCCCTGCAAGAAACAGAATTCGTCGAGGAGCTCATGAAAGATGTTAAGCTGTGTTAGAGAGGGCTGAACCATTTTTACAGCTGCCATCAAGGCAAGAACTATGCAGCTTACTTAGAAGCACTTGCGCCCCCTGAATCATGGCATGCTGTTGCTTCTTATTCCTTCCAGCAGCATGTTCATGCCTCAATGCTAGTTTGTCCTAACATGCCCACTAGGGCAGGTGAATGGGCCGAACAAATTCGCCATGCTTGGAGTTCAGCTTAATAAATTCAAGGCCAGCTTGGGCTTGTAAGATGTTTCTTGCGTGGGGCTGGCATGGATGAGACATGACCTCAGTCTGAGTTGGGCTGTGTAGAAAATGTTCCTGAATCTGAGTTGGGTTGTGCAGAAAATATTATATACCATCAACTATTTAAAGGCGGTAATTTGTTATTCACTCCTAAACCATCAGATGGGAGGGTATGTGTGTGGCTTCACAAAAGTGAACAGGTAGAGATACACAACAAAAAGGGATTCTTTTTATTAAAGGAATCTCATCCGCACATATCACTTAAGGGTTAATGGTTGGCCTGTACAGTTATATGTATAGCTACAAGGTAAGATATTTGAAGTATATCTCTAAGAAATGCCAAAAAAAGAAAAAGAGAGATTGTCGTTTCAACAAGAGTGATTAAACCACATTTGTCATTTAATGGGAAAACAAAATGCTTGACACAATCTATTGAGTGATAAAATGAATTGGTTAGAATCAATGACTGTAACTATTTTGTTGGAGATTTGTTTAGCCCATGAAGTTTTTTGTTGTTTTTCAATACCTAAAGCACACGTTTGTAAATAAATCGACAGAGCAAGAATTTGTGAATATTTAAAAACTTATGGCCCATTTGTCAATTCTTAAGTTCATGTTTTTTCCAGATTCATGACGGAGACTATTTTTTCCTTTTTGTAAAATTGTTTAATATTCCCATCAATGACCTTCAAACCACCAAAAAATATTGGTACAAGTGAATCAATATTCTCCACCATGGCCCTTAATCTGTCACTAATTAGCAAGACAAAAAAATAGTGAGCTCAGCTGTTTGGTGCAGTTGCCAACCCTACTCATGATTATTCATCTTTAACTTGACATGTAGCTTTGAAGGAAAACTATGAATATTTTGACAAATTTGCTTTCAAAGAACAAACGAGTTGACATTTAAAGTGCATTGAAAGTTGAGGGCAGCAGGTGACAGTGTGTGTTAAACTTGTGTGGAAACCAAAGATTTGAGAACTTGACATTTGTGGACTTGTAATCGCATGTGTAAATAAAAATTCAACCAAAATGCTTTATATCCATAGAAGTTAAGTTTCACTGAAATATTTTATCTCTATTTTGAGGGTGAAAACAGTCCCCATCTTTGAGGGGTCAATTATTATTCTTATTTTGTTTGTGAATTGGGATAGATGGGTCATGGTTTTAATTAAGACGCAAGCTTTGCCAGTATTCATTTGTGAGGACAATTACTCATCAAACTAAGACGAAATTTTATCTGCTTGAATTGTTTTCTTCCTCTCAGGCTTGCCATGAGGGGCGTTTGATGGGAAGAATACCTATGCTTCAGCAAAGATTATTTTTGAAGTATAATCACACATCATACACTGGGTAAGATTATAGGGTGAAACTCACCCCATATTATATTATACTGTGTAACTGTGGGGATGTCAACGTGTCGGATTCGAATCGGATAAACTCTTTGCTATATCTGTTTTATGAGATGTTCATGTATTCTCTTTTGAATATGAATGAAGAAAAGGCTGTCTGAATTCAAAATCTGAATCGGATCCAAATCCAATTTTTATCTCACATCTGAATCTGAATCCAACTCTTAAACCAAATCCGAACTGATATGTTAAAAACCGACTTTCTAAATGAATGAATATTGCGCATAAGATGTTTACTTAAAACTAAATCTAAGTACGAATATGCATCTAAGTCCGGTTTATTTTCATGTTAAAACTTTTTTCCATATTCAATTTTTTTAAAGTGGTTCAGTCAGATATCCAATCCAAATCAGAGATAGTGACATCTCTAGCTGGTAGTGCTAAAATGAACTGAAAAAAGTTGGCCTAAGAGGGATCAAACATGTATTTAGGATACTATATTCTAATTGAACTTTAGATGAATTGGATAAAGTTTTCAGGATAACAAACAGCCCCTGCAAGGATTTCAAGCTGGGAATCTGACTTTTTTCAATTTTACATCTGAAGAGACTTCATGATTGAGACTAATCTTTTGCCTGCCATTGCAAAAAATCACTCTATTTGTTATTATTGTCATGAACTCCATCTTTTTCACCTGCAACTATAAAAAATCATCCTATTTGTAGTTCATTCCATGCACTCCATCTCAGATGCTCGGGTTCATTGAATGTCAAATGAAAAGCCACCAAAGACAGCTCCAATGTTAAAGAGATATGCATCGTAAGAGGCAGAGACGTCTCAAATGCAAATCCCTCATGTTATGACAAAAACTGATGATTGCAGAAATTGCGTAATTGCGTCTTCCAGAAACCAAATTCGAAGCCTTATCTCAAAATTTTAACCATGCAGATGTGATCTGCATGGCCTAAATCTAAGTAGTTAGAGATTTTTTATGAAACAAACCAGTCAAAGTCTGTCTATGAGTTTCAGACCATTAAGTTCAGATTGAACTCTGAAAAGAATAGTTTCTAAAACTCTGTGCGGTCACATGGTATCCGGTGAGTGAAAAAGACAAGAATTAAAAGGTTTGGTTCCTGTCTGAAGATGAAAAACAATCTGATCACGTGATTCGAACCAGATCTGAAAGAACCAAAGAGAAGGCAGGTTTTTAATAGGTTTTAATAAGGACTGGCATCTGAATTGAAGGGACTCACGCCACAATCGTGATGGGAATTCTCCTGTTTCATTTAAGCCTGGGCATCGGTTCGGCCCGGCCTGATAACGAGTCGGGCATTGGTTGGTCCGACATCCAAAAACTAGATTCGAGCTCGACTCGACTCGAAAAACTCGAGTCCGAGCCCGAGCCCAGCCCGATTATATATATATATAAATTAAAAAGTAAATTATTAAATCCGAATTGAACTTATTGAACCCACCGAGACCGGACCCGGGTTAGCCGGTGCCAGCCTTAGATCCATCTTCAAACTTGTTATGTACATTTTTCACATGCTTTTCTGCATCACACACCGCATTTGACGGTGCAATGAGGAAGCCACCTTCTCGTCTTACTTCTTGTCACCAACTCATAGTTGAAGTCTGATTTCTACATGGAAAAGCCAATGCCCGAGAATGACGGATACAAAAAAGTCGCTAAAAGATGCGAATGTAAATTTAAAAATTTATTTTGGAAATGCGTATGTAAATTAATGTTTTTAAGGCTTGCGGCGACAGATTTCTAATTTTTAATTATATAGAAAAGTCCAACTTATGTCAAGTTTTTAATCGTTATATACGCGTGTCTGTTTGCGTTACCGTTTACTAGATGTTACTAGATTGACTAAAAATTATAAATTTATTAAAAAAAAAACCAGCCATTAGTGTTTTTAACCATGAATTTTTTATTTTTTGCATATATATATATGCACCTTGCACCTTATTAATTCTCAGCCAATCTATGTGATCAAAACAGTGTCTATGAAATAAACACTTTTAAAGTACAAGACGAAGGTTGGCCCAATATAATGTCTGCTGGCTGTGGTCACAATGTGATTATGCCAAGATATGCTATACAGCCCATTAACAAGCGAATTCAAGTCTTGAAAAGTTACATTTTTGACATAGAAAATGACGCCGCAATTAAGCTCTCTGGTGATCTTGGCCACAAATATCAATGCGACGCTTTCCTTCCCTAAACACCTAACCGTTGGCTGACTCACCGGTTGGTTCTAAAATAGCTTCAGTCAGCTCGGATGGCTAGAAAACCTAGCAGTTAAGAACCACAAAAAATACTTATTTTTGTATTGACATTTTAGAGAAATATTTTCATTTAAATGTTGATACCCATAAACATCTAAAATTTATTACTAGCGCTCCTTAACCGTACATTTCTGACTCCGCCCCTGTCGACCACCTAACTCATCCTCTGCTTACCCATGGCCAGGTGCGGAGATAGGTGGGGTTTCCATAGGGCATGTGCCTCACCAAACTACTTTGAAACCTAAAACTTATAGTTGTATTTAAGTGGACCTAGGTTCACTTATATATGGCGGCCCCCACCAGACCCGAGTTACTGCCTCATAAATTTAGGTAGACTTGGTTGTTAATTATATATTTTGTGCCATATAATTTTTTTCTTTTGGCTCCACGCTACCCATGGCATTTGAAAAAAATGCAAATGAATTGAACCAATATTTGACTACCAATCTGCTCACAGTCATTCTGCATCAATCTGTAAAGAACTAAAATATGTGAATCTTGTTTCTGTTAGTTTTTTCCCTTTAGTTCAATGGGTAGTCAAAGAAAAGATTATTAATTCTCCATTCTTTAAAAAAAAAAAATCTTGCATTAACAAAAGGAGAGAAGCTGTCACAGGTCGACCGTGCGGTGTGGCACACTCTTACCAATAGACAAAAGACTGTACAGACTCTAGACGCAGGAGAACATGAGCTATCTCTTTAAAAAGTTGCATTGGCAGACTCTTGTAATTAATGTCAACACGGAAGGTTAAAACAAGTGGTTAACTCATCTTTTTACCAAGAGATACTTATGAATCCTCATTGTTGAGACCTTAACCTTGGTTACCATAGTCATTAATTATTTAACATCGGTGGCGGAGATGCATGAGATCTGGTGTGGCCAATCAGCCGTCCAAGTAGCGTAGCTACATATAGGCTGGTGTGGGCAGTTGCCCACACCAACAACAAAATATTTATTTACTTTTACATATTTTTACGTAGATTTCTTATAATTATTTATATATGTTGTGTCCCTTCAAAAATGAGAATTTTTATAACAGTGCCCCATAGCAAAAAATTTCTGGCTCCGCCATTGAGCTCCTACAAAGTAGGCTCTTTATTACAATTATTCTAGAAAATTAGGACCGAAAAGCCTAATTGTTAATTTATTCTTTCAAATGATTTAAGATGAAGTGCATGTTTTCATTTATTTTTATATTTGTTAATTTATTTTAAAAGATTTTCCACCAATGCGCAACTGATACAGTTGGCTGCTGATTCGGTCAAGAAACTAGGGCTGCACATGATGAGTCTAGCTCGACCTGGAGTTGGGCCAGCTTGAGCTCGACTCGACTCAGAAAGCTCAAGCTCGAATTCGAGTCGAGCTCGACAAAACAAGCTCGAGCTCAACTTAACGATACAATGTGGAGCTTGAACTCGACTCGTTTAACTCATTTATGTTAAACACTTCTTGTTTCTTTTGACTTGTTTAACTTGATTAACTCCTTTAGTTGTTACTTGTTTAATTCTTTTTTATTATAATTCAATATTCATTGCATAATCGAGTCAAATCGAGTTCTTACAACTGGAACTCTACTCGTTTAACATTTTTAGTATGCATTTGAACTTGAGTTCAACTCGTTTATAAATGGGTCAAGTTCGAGTCAAGCTCCGGCTGGCTCAACTCATTATGCAGCCCTACAAGCAACCAATTTTTATAGTAATGTACTAGATTTGATTTTTGTACATCGGGATGACACCCCCGCTACTCTTCAACATGTATATCATCGGTCATCTTTTACAACATAGAAAATTGATAGCGGAAACTTGAAATGAAGACTGCCCGCCTACCAACCCGTACCCCGTTTGTTGCGCCTTCACTCTGACATAAGCTGCATTTATTTCTTGAGCCTTTGCCAGAATTTGTACCTAATTTGTTTGAGGGTCTTGGGTCAAGCACGTAGTACATGACCATAACCGAGGAATCTTCTTAAGACTTTTGGGTCAAATGCTTCCGCTCATCCTCCCTTCATTGTTGACTGTTCGATACGGTGGAAACGTGCTACTAGATCTCTTCAAGTCTATTACAAGAGGAACTTTGCTTTTTTTTTTTTCTTTTTTTTTTACTGTCTCGCATCCAAGTTCTTGTAGAAATTACTTCAAGTCTTCGATCCATTTGCATCTATGCGACCCATTAATTCGGTGGATCGGCTAAAAATATAAGTAAGATTATGCTTTAAAAAATAATTAAATATATATGTGCATAATTAAAAAAAAAAAAAACTCTTTAGTTTATTTGTGAAAATTATGAAACAGGAAACATGGCATTCTTCAACGAGTGACTGACTTGAATCATGGAATTCATATGACCATAACTTATTTATGTAAGAAAAAAAAAATTACTCCTGAGTTGGGTGCATGGTCGCATTGCCTTTATTTATCATTATATTTTGAATCAATGTTCTAAGAGGCGGGTTCAGTCAGTTGGTTATTGAACATGTTGGTGAAATGATTCGATTTCCAGGATATCACATGTCAAGTGGGGTTTCTTCGGAACCCAGATAAAAAAGAAAAGAAGAAGAAAAAGTTCCATTCACCAAACATGGGACAAAACATACCCCTCACATCTCACTCATACTCATACGGACTCTTTATCGGGCCGGATCGGGCCGATGCTCAGGCCTATGCTTCACTCAGAAAAGGTAAAGTATTATTAAGCAATGAGTAATTCATTCTGTGATTGAGAAGCACAATTTAAACATAATTGCAGAGAGAAAGAGAGAGAGAGAGAGAGCACATTGGTTAAGAGTCAGACAACTAAATAACAAATTGAGGAATCTAAATCTAAGATCATGTCGAAATATCAAGGGTTAATAATAAAAAGAGGACAAAGCATTTTCCAGTTGCCGAGTGTACCGAGGAGGTAAGGGGAATGAGGGTCTTTCGGGTCTTATTCGGACAATGGGTTGTTAACCTTTTGTTCATCCGAAGACATGTTAAAATAAAAATAGATGGTAAACACAAAGTACAAAATTGGAAAATATCTTTAGGGTTTGTTTAATAGATTTCAGATCTCATACTCGAGATGGACATGATATCTTAGACTTTGCAAGACTAAGATTCACAATTTACATGAAAATTGAACCATGACTATAATTCTTTCAAGTTTTTTTTGTTTTTTTGGGTTATAATGACATGCAAACAAACACTAAGGGGGCATATTTGGATCTCGAAGCTGCGGATTTAATGTCTGACCCGCCGCCCATTGGATCTTGGGTATGAGGTTTTGGCAACATACTGATTATCTCAAATCCTCGTTTTTACCTAATGGTAAATTCTGTATTTGTTTTTTTTGGGTCTCACATAAAAGGCTATCAAACACATACTTAACCAATTATTAAAAAGAGAAAGTTATACTGGTGGAGGAGCAGAATCACCTGAAAGTTAGCCTGACATACCAAAATTCTTTACTTGTACATATAAAGATAGTGCTTTTCTTTTTTTGTCTCATATCAGTTCAAAGTTTACATAAATGTGTCCCATCTGACCTAAAATTTCTGGTTCTGCTGCTGCTTCTATTGACATTTGTGATCCATAAAAAGTGTCCCATAAGAACTACTTTTTAATCAAACACCCTGTAAATATCTGGTGTCCATTGTTTGATAGAGCGTCCACATCTTGGCACTATTGAAACACCAACATTTCTGCAACCAGCTGTGAGCTGACCTCTTAGGCAGTCAGAAAAGTGGGTCTCAGGCAATGGCGGGGCCAGAAAAATTGGCTGCAAGGGGCACCCGTTTAAAAATATTCATATCTGTTGGGGCACTATATATATATATATATATATATAGGATAAATGTTTGAAGATGCCCATTTGAAAATAAAAAAAAAATTAAGAGACTCACACAGTCACCATGTGGCTCTGCCACTGTTCCGAGGCAGTGAAGCCAGCAGATATTATCAAGAGTTCATTACTTGACGTGTCCGGCTTCTAATGCCGGATTTATTCGGTGGCGTGACCTTTTTAACAAAGGTTTACTTATACCATGAGAGACAATTGGCAATGGATGATTGAGCTCTCGGATTTGCCACCGATGATATAGAAATGATTTTCTTGATTACGCGAAAAAATCACAGAATTGAAACAAAGTAGATTCTTTTTGAGTTCCTTGTGTTTGATTTCCAAGGGACCCCTCCCATCTTCATGTGTTGTTGGCATCTATAATAACAACTGGATCTCATGGAAAGTGACTTGCATATTGAAGCTTTACTACTCAATTGGGTGATCTTCATTCTTTGGATGGACTACCAAGTGGGGATCATGAGGCCCAAACAAAGTTGCAATATTGACCGCATAATTTCATGGCAAAACTCGGTACATATATAATTGAATTATTTTTAGTGATCACGACAATGAAATTGACGTTTGTGTCTATATATTAGATATTTTGTGTTCCTTTTTCACACCTTGTATGCTTCTCTGGGTGGATTTGCTCCTAGCATTTGGGGTGGATCCAGATTGAGACTTTTTAGCCATTTAAATAGATATTTTTTGGATTTTTTTTAAATTTTAGACCAACTTTTTTTCTTTTTCTTTTGGGTGGATGAGATAGAAACTATGGTTTGTGGTAGGTCGTTTACATCGGGGCAGGGGGGGGAGCCAAGGGGGGCCCGGATGGGTCCTGGCCCCACCTAAAAAAAATTACATGTAAATTTTAAAAAATTTTACTTGTTCTATATAGAAATATTGAAAAATGATGTTTTGGCCAGTGTCAAAATTTATAAACTTTAATTCAGTCCCCCTCATGAAAAATTTATGGCTCCGCCCTTGTATCCAGGTGAGTGCAAGATAACCCCACCAACAGAATGAGAGATTGAAACCCCACTCCTTCCTCCTTGCTTTCAGGGTCAGAGCTTATCGTACTGATGATTGCACCGTGATAGCTTCAGGACTTGGACAAATTTACCGTTATATCTGTCATTTTGTGAGTAGCATCTGCTATCATTTGCAGTCTAGGAAAATGGTGGACGGGAGCATGACTTCAACCACGGAGATTCGAAACCCAGACCTTTTTTCATGAGTCACCTTGCCTTCCGGTTGCATTATGTCACCGATAGATCTTGAGCTGATGACCTCATGTTTAGCCTTAAATATTTTAAGCTAACCTTTCTAACCAGGTATTCAAGATTTTAGCTAAAGTGGTAGCTATGGACATGTATCGGGTGTTCTTAGGTCATTTTGTGATTGAAGGTACGTTCGGGTGTCGGTCACAACATGACCTTTTGACTCCGACAATGCATGGTGATGCGAACTTACCTATAGGCGGCCTTTATCTTTTCTAAAGGGCACTAATGCAAATTTTAGGACCCAAACATGTTCGGTCTCAATCAATATTTCTCAAGGTCATGAAAATGTAAATTATTCTCTATTATTCCCATGCATAAAACTTTCAATACCATAATTTTTAAGGTAGGTTCATGTAATGATCCAACTATCAAACAACCCCGAAGGGACTGCTTTTCCGATGTCCATGTTTGAAAAGAAAGCAAAAAATAAAGGTACTTTCCCGGATGTTGTTATCTTTCTACATTCAAACTAAGAAATAAGGAAATCTTTCGCATGGAATGCAGATTCATTGTGTTGGGAAAGACAGGACAAAGACATATTTTCCAACCGGCAGTTGGAGAATTGGAAAAATTTGGCATTTGAAGTCCTAACTCTAATTATTCTCCAGTCAAGTGGATGGGATTTTTTGTTTACACCTTCTAGGATTTCTTTTTTACTAGTCAAAAAGCATTTTCTGCTGTTGGTCACTCTTCTTTTTTATGTCTCACCCTGACAATAATCTTTTCATATATTTGATTAGAAAAAGTTTTAACAAAAAACTTACAAAAGTGTATCATAATTGGCACACCCGTGACTCGGATTCGGTCGGCTAAAGTGGTATCTATGGACATGTATCGGGTGTTCTTACATCATTTTGTGATTGAAGGTAAGTTAGGTGTCGGTCACAACATGACCTTTTGACCCCGACAATGCACGGTGATGCGACCTTAACCTATAGGCAGCCTTTATCTTTTCTGAAGGGCATTAATGCAAATTTCAGGACCCGAACATGTTCGGTCTCAATCAATATTTCTCATGGTCATGAAAATATAAATTATTCTCTATTATTCCCATGCATAAAACTTTCAATGACCATGTTTGATCCAAAATGGGTCATTTGGCAAATGAAATATTTTATGAATGTTTCATGAATCTACCAAAAAAAAATAAAGCAAATTCATTAACACTAGTGTTTCATTAATCTACCAAGGTTCATGTAATGATCCAACTACCAAACAACCCCGAAGGGACTGCTTTTTGGATGTCCATCTTTGAAAAGAAAGCAAAAAATAAAGGTACTTTCCCAGATGTTGTTATCTTTCTACATTCAAACTAAGAAATAAGGAAATCTTTCTGAATGCAGATTCTTTGTGTTGGGAAAGACCCGACAAAGACATATTTTCCAACCGACATTTGGAGAATTGGGAAAATTTGGTATTTGAAGTCCTAACTCTAATCATTCTCCAGTCAAGTGGATGGGATTTTTTGTTCACACCTTCTAGGGTTTCTTTTTCCCGTATCGGCAAACTTTAGAATACGAGTCAAAAAGCATTTTCTGTTGTTGGTCACTCTTCTTTTCTATGTCTCAACCTGACAATAATCCTTTCACATATTTGATTAGAAAATGTTTTAACAAAAAATGTATAAAAGCATATCATAATTAGCAAACCGGTGGATTCGGTCGGCAAATGATTGTGTCGGCAACTTGATTCGTTGACTTGGTGAGTTGACTCATCAACTCCGTCAAGTTTTAAATAACCTACGACTCGAGCCTAGTCAGGCCGAGTTAAGGATGATTCAAATCGAGTGAGGGGCAAGTCGGGACAACCTTGACTCGTGGTCAGCTCTTCTATTGATCTGAGCTAACTCGGCGATTATATATATATATATATATCAACGTAATTAGTTTTGAAGAACAATTTTTTTTTTATATCCGGGTATATATCTAGAGAAGAAGTGTCCAATTAAATTAGAAATTTAAAAAGTTATTTCTTTTTTGACAAAGAAGGGGCAGTTTTCTACACGCTAACGAAGAAAACCACCTCAAAACTTTTTGACTTTTTTTGCTTCCATGGAATCCCATGTTCAAAGATTTTTATAAGCTTTTCTAAATTTTATTTAAAAAACAATCCGTCAAGGACAGAACCAATCAAAATTTAGACGACAGAATCATGAAAATTGAAATTTGTGCCGTAGTCTCTCACTTTTCACTTTTCTATTCTTACTATCGCCATTTAAAATTTGTTTTCCTTATTGCAAATCTCTCACATTTGATTCTAAATCTTTGACATTTTGATATTTTAATTGTATTAAATTTCGTTTAAATTACTCGTGAAGACATTATTTGATTTTCTTTACTATTAAGATATGTACAAAATTTAATCAGGCCCGGCCCGGCCCATGACGGGTTGGGCCGGGCCGGGCCGGGCTTTATGAACAAATTTCATGCTTTTTTTTATGTCATGTGAATATAAAAGGGCAGTACTAGAAAATGCAAAAAAAAAAAAAACCCATACGAGGAAAAAAAACATGCATTTGCATGTTTTTCAGTAGCTAAATAAACATGTAACACACAGATAAGAACTTCTTATACTTACCAAAATGTCAAACATTGACAGTTTTTTGTAACGAACAGAAAATAAGTCAGACAACAAAAACAGCCCTCAACCAAATAAATTGCAACACATAATCGAACCCTTTTAACCTTGTTGAATGTTGATGGACGATGGAGGATTCGAGGAACAGGAAAAGGAAAGCAAACCTAAAGCCGGAAAGAGTTGAAGACCTAATAAAAATTAAAAAATTATAAATTTCATAAACGGGCCGTCTGGCCGGGCCGGAGAAGTGACAACCAGGCCCGATCCGTTAAGATATCGGGCCGAGCCGGGCCGGGTGAACTTCGGCCCGAGAACCATGGGCCGGGCTGGGCCGGCCCAGCGGCGGCCCGGCCCGATACCCACCCCTATACTAGTGCCCCTTAAATTGGAGACATCTAGGAAAAATCTAACTTCTAATTTGTTTAATTAACTTGGATCCAACTCCAAGATTCAATAGATTGAATTTTGATTAGATGTTGTGCTCTTTATCAAATAGATGCTTACATATTGAGATTCATAAGAATGAAGACATTTGGAAGCGTAAATTTAGATTTTATTTTCAAATTTACAATCTGGATCCAATCTAAATCCAATTTTTATTTTTAAATCTCAATCGACTTTTAAATACACAATTTTTCAACATATACTGATATTTTTCATGTGGTATTTTCAATTAGGATATTTATTTAAGGGCAAATTCTAATCCGAACCCGATCACGATCAGATGTCTAAATTAATACATAAACTAAATAACTGTTATTTTTTTCGATTTTTTCACTTTAAAAAATTAAAATGAGTCGGAATAAATAAAAGTAAACTGCATTCTTTTCGATTCTGTCTATTTGCCGATATTTTCCAACTGCATACTGCATTCCTTTCGATTTTTTTATTTGCCGATATTTTCCCGAGACGAACGGCGAAGGACGCAGCTGTCATAACCTGACTCCATCAAAATCAGAACTCGCGCTTAATCGCCAAAAAACTCGGCGATCGAGAATTTCTGCTCTGGATAGAGCAAAGCATATCCACGTCAGCAGGAGAAAAAGGATGCGAAGAAGAAAAATTTGAGGAGCACAAATAGAAAACCAAGAAAGAAGAATGGAAACGAAAACCAGAAAGAAGAGAGAGCGAGAGAGAGAGAGACGGCGAAGAAACAGAGACAGGGAGAGAGAGAGAGAGAGAGAGAGAGAGAGAGAGAGAGAGAGGGAAGGAAGAGAGGAAAGAGAGAGAGGGCGATAGAGATGGATTGAGGCATCGCGTAATGGAGTCAAAGATCAAGAAGGCATAGAAACGGGCGCGCTCAAGGACTCGGTGCTACTAAGGGAGGCTTTCCTCTTCTCTACCCACCTTTTGAGCTTCTGTGAAGGCAAGGCTCGGAAACGTCGACAGGTGAGACGAAAAGGATAGAAAAGACAGAGAGAGGCGGAACTCTTTGCGCGTTGATCGATCCTTCCTCTCTCTGTTCGTCTTTTCTCCGGGCATCGGATCAGGTTCGGTTCATGCTCCTATTTCAAGAAAATATTCGTGCGAGAGAATGGATTGTTAGAGAGTGACGATCGAAAGGAGGGAAAAGAGAAGGAAAAGATTGGCAAAGAGAGGTCGTTTCTTTTTATTTTATTGTGCGTTCTTTATTTCGTTCTGATCGAAAGTTTCGGCATGGATTGAAGGTTTTTTAGTTTTTATGGAAATGCTCGGTCGTTTTTTTGGGTTTCTTTCTGGCTTTTATTGGCGTCGGTCGAGGCTAGCGGTTCTTTTCAAGAGTTAAATCTTGGAAGGAAGTGGACTGAGGATTTAAAAAACCAGCGAAGCGAAGAGGATTCTTTTCGCTCCATTAGCATCTTAGTTGAAAATGAGAATTTCATAGATAATTCTGTAGAATCTAGGAGTTCTTCATATAATCCTGACTATAAACCGCGGAGGAGATCAAAGGAAGAAAAAAAAGAAAATTTAAAATCCTTATTGTTTTCTGTATCTGCGATTTCGTATAGGGAAGGAATCTTGTAAAATATGGATTTATAGGGGAAAAAAAAATGATATCCGGGAAGAGCTTCGATATGATCCTCCATTTATCGAGAATTTGTTGTTCTTCAACTAGCCTCCTTCCTTTTCTTTGCATAATATGTATGTTTTCCGTTTATTTTTATGGAAGGAGATTTAGATCGTCTTCACCTTATTTTGTATTTCGAATTTTTAGTTTCCAACCATCTAAAAAAGGAGAAATTATTGGGATCCCTCCTATATTCGTTTCTGCATTTGGATCTATAGTTTTCTTTTCTTTTTCATGTTTCGATTTTATTTTGTTTTCTACAAGATTACGTTCACATATTTCTTCTTTGTTCTGATGATCTTTGAAACATTGATCTCTTTATGGACCGAAAAGTATTCCGTGCTGCAATCTTCATATTCTATTCCTTACCGTTTCGAAAGCTTTCCGTCATCAGCTTTGAAATTTCTGCTGTTTGTCCTCTGTCTCCCATAGTTTCCCCGAGCATTTTCCATTATTTTTATTTTTTTTTTCGGTTTTTGTTCTTTTGGTTACTTCTATATTGTACTTGTTTACTGTTGCATAACTTAAATCGTGTTATCATCTCTTTCTTTTGTTTCTGTCTGAAATATACGGTCTTGAAACTTGAAATACGAGTCTAGTTCAAGGCCTCTGTCAACTTTCCGGTTGTAAATATAGCTTTCAAAATTTTGTTGATCTCATGAGCCTGTCTTTTTCACATAATGAAATGTGCCCGTGTAATTGGTCTTATTTAACAATTCAGGCCTGTTTTCACATTGTGTTGCTTAAATCTTCATACATGAACTATATGCGCGACAAATTGAATAACTCAGATGGTTCTAGTGATCCATGTTAAGCATATGATCGATCACTATTCCTCACCGGCACCAAGTGAAAACTGAAAAGTTCTCTAATTTTTCTATCGGTACTTGCAGAAAGAAGGTCAAGATCGAGGTTGCAGAACCAACTTACCTGTTTCCTTTGTGCATGCTATTGGAGTGGAAGGAAGCCTCCCACGTGGCCTTCAACTATTCTTGAAGAATCTGAGCAAGAAGCAGCTTCATGCTCAAATCAGCGGCTTCTTACGGTAATAAGAGAAACGACTTGAGAATTGAGGGAATAACTTCGGGGACATCACAACTGGTACCAACGGATCCGTCTTCAGGAAACCCGAGTTTCGCCAGTGTGGTTGGTCTGGATTGCATACTGAATATCATCAGGGCCCTCAGAATGGGGTCCTGCTTGTCGACAGATGGGAGCAGTTCTTATACTCCATACACTCCCAGGAATAAGAAGGTTAAGAAAAAGAATGGGATGCGAGGCCCATCTTTTGATTCTAAGAGGGAGGAGCTGCTGCTTAAGATACCAGGGAGGATGTTTCTGAATGAAGCAAGCAAAGTTGCTTCTTTGTTCACCCAGCAAGGGAGAAAAGGCTTGAATCAGGACGCTATGATCGTTTGGGAGGTATGTTCTTTCTTTTGCATAATTTAGGTAGCTTTGATGTTGAGAATTCTACCCTATCAGTCTATTACTTCCATTAATGAAGTGTTAAATCTGACGTGTGTAAATTCATCTAGCTTTTATAATAAACTGCCTGTTTTTGGGCAAAACCACTGACCGTACTTTGGTCGATAAATTTTTAGTCAGTTTTCAAATGCAATCAGTATATGCCTATACAATTTTCTAAATAAACTGATTCTCTCATGGAAAAAAATAAAATAAATTAAATCAATTAAACCTAACTGATAGCTCCTATTCCTATAAAATAAATCATAGAGTAGCCGTGCATTCATTTTGGTGACGAAATAGTGCCTGAAATTCTTCATCACCCTTATTTTCTCTCTCACACACACAACGCACGGAGAGTAGAACGTTGTCCTTGTGGGAGCGTTAGTTATTGTCTGCTCTTCATTGGAGCATAATCTCTATTTGCTTGTCAAGTTGTCTGATTTTCATTTTGTGGCTGCCTTCAGAATTTTGGTTCCAGAACAGATACTGTTTTTTGTGGAGTTTTTGATGGCCATGGTCCTTTCGGTCATCTTGTTGCCAAGAGAGTGAGGGATTCTCTTCCATTTAAGCTCAGTGCACACTGGCAGGTTAACATTGGCAATGATGATAGTCTATGTGATGGCATTAATAGAGCAGGTAGCGTGACATCAGATGAGACATCTTCTCTGTGCATGGATGAGGAACCAAGGTTATCTACTGATCTTAGTGAGATGGAGAAGCTTCCAGACATCTTTATGACACTCAAAGAGTCATTTCTTAAGGCCTTCAAGGTGATGGATAAGGAGCTTAAACTGCACTCAGACATTGACTGTTTCTGTAGTGGGACAACAGCAGTCACGTTGGTCAAGCAGGTAAACTTTAATTTATGAGATTTTTTTTAGTTTATTGCATGGACTGGCAAGCTAGTTTTGGTTTGGTTGGCCAAGCTTTTTATATGTTAAGTATGATGGTACTGACCTATAAGCAGAAGGATAGTTTGGTTCCACAAGGGCTTAATTTCCGTCGTTGTTCATGATAGCTCTTTTAAGTATAAACTGAATTAGCCTATTATATGCCAACTTGTCTGCCTCATTTTCTGTTCGTGCCTGCTCAAGTTGGTCAGCTGATAGTATGGCTTGAAAATTTGCCATTCTGGTGTTGGATCAAGTTGCATTCTGGATCTTGGTACATCTTGTTTAGGAGCGAATGAATATTTCCACAATCACATGCATGCACATGCACTGTCGGCACCCCTGTTGTATTTGTCTGTGGTGTTTGCATCTCCATTGGCAAATTTGTCTGGGAGAATGAATGTGGTCCTGCCCGTGTTTATTTGTGTAGTCGTATGTGATATCTTATGGTTGAGATGGTTTATGGTGCTCGCTGTGCTAATTGATTTTATACAGGGTCAAGATCTTGTAATTGGCAATGTTGGTGATTCTAGGGCAGTATTGGGTACGAGGAATGAAGATGACAGTCTAACTGCTGTGCAGTTGACAGTGGACCTCAAGCCCAACCTTCCAAGTGTGTGCCTCTCGCCCTCTCTCCCGTTATCTCCCCCAACTATGATAAATTTTGACTGTGTAGGACTTTTCAGGAGAAGAAGAGAGGATCCGGAGATGTAAAGGACGGGTCTTTGCTCTGCATGATGAACCAGAAGTGGCTCGTGTGTGGCTTCCTTATAGCGATTCCCCTGGTTTGGCAATGGCAAGAGCATTTGGTGATTTTTGTCTAAAGGATTTTGGTTTGATCTCTGTTCCTGAAGTATTCTACCGCCGCCTCACTGAAAGAGACGAATTTGTTGTGTTAGCTACCGATGGGGTAAGTGTTTTCTGTTGTCTTGAAATGAAAATCAAAGCAGTTAAGCCTTAACCTGATATTTTATAATGTTTTGTAATCATTTAAGCATCTGCATGACAAAGTATTGTCAAGTAGCTGCATCAGTTTGGATTGGCAAGTGAACATGGATTCCCATGTTCCTGGAAATGTTTTCAGATTTTAATGAAGTTTGGGCTTCTGTGGTGGCTGCCATGTGTGCACATGTTAAAGTTAAAGTTGTGTATCTTGTGTGTCTGTTAGAATCCTTTCTTGGTTAGGAGCTACACTAATCATGTATCGCGTATTTTCATAGATATGGGACGTTCTCTCCAATAAGGAGGTAGTGGACATTGTGGCTTCAGCTCCTGCCCGTTCTTCAGCTGCAAGATCTCTGGTTGAGTCTGCAGTCAGGGCATGGAGGCTCAAATACCCCACATCTAAAGTTGATGACTGTGCTGTTGTCTGTCTTTTCCTGAAGTCGAATTCCAAAGTTGAAGAGGACACAAAACCAAGAGAGCCAGCTTCAGAGCCAGTAGAAGTGGCTTCAAAATATGCCAGGATCGAGGGAGGGGAACTGCCATCTAGTCCAGTCTTTGAACGATCTTCGACTGTTCGGGCCGGCAATGACGTTACCCTAGAATCTGGAGTTCCAGGTTCTCCAGCACACCAGATTAAGGGAGTTAAAGGCTCACCATCGTACAGAAGCCAAGATAAGCTGGTAAGAAGCGTGTCAAGGAAAGACAGCAAGCATGGTGAGGGGGTCTCAGTCGAGACTGATGAGTGGCTGGCATTGGAGGGTGTCAGCAGAGTGAATACCCTGCTGACACTTCCGAGATTTGTGCCTGGAGAAAAGAAGAGGCCAGCTGATCACGAATCTCGGAAGTGAGTTGAATATGACAAGATTTAGCAGGAGAAATTTTAATTTGTATCTTACATTCTATTACAATTCTTTTTTTTTCTCCATTTTTGTTCTTCATATAAATATATATATATACATAGATGTGTGTCCTGCCTGCAGGCTTGTAGTTCTATTCAGGTATGGCCCTCCTTGCACTGTTTTATTTTTAGTGAGAAGGGCTGCAGTTGGAGTATACATGAAAAAATGAACAGATCTTAAAAGTGTCCTAGATTGTACAAGTTTGTCTTTCATTGTTAATAATTCAGAGGTCAATATTGAAGGAAAACTTATTTGGCATCACCTCATTCTGTTTCTTTCATTGCTCTCTAAGAGTTCTTAGATTTCAAGTCTGGACACCCCACTCGATGGAGGTTCAGCATGACCGTATTTCAGTTTTGCTTTTCTCCATCAAATTTCTTCATCGTTTCTGGTCATTCTTCCCTCTCAGTATGCAATTACTGCACTTGATTCTGCTCATTGTGCTACTGCCATTAAAGGGGAGACCATTTGCTTTAGTACTGATATCCGAGGCGATCTACATCTCATGGTTCTCTGGTCCATTTGTTTTGTTTGTTGTTTGGAGTTAAAGAATGGGACGGGTTGAGATTGAACCGGTGATCTTCTCCCTTAATGCTTTTTACAACTTTCTACCTTTATGTGAATCACCACCTGTTTTGGAGGGCTACATGATCGGCTTGGGCGTGCTTCGAGCCCGTCTGATGTGAATCCAGCTGTTTGAAACTTCAGGCGAGCTGGGCCCGCTGAGTCCACGACCAGCACATTATCTTCCTTTCGGTGGTGTAAGCTGAGAATCTTACAAAAGACAGGAAGACTTCTGCTGGCTGTGAGGTTGGTGGACTATCTGGATGGATGCCAATCAGATCTTTGTGAGTCTTTTTCAACGTTAGCATGTAGCGGCCACTTTTCCAACTTGCGTTTTTATTTTTCTTAGCTTGTTTTATTCACAAAAATCTTCATCTCAACCTGTGGCAACAGCTTAGCTGCCAGTCCTTGATTAGGACATGCATATTTTGCATATTTATACAAATTTTGTGGCTTCTACTCTTTCTGATGTGGGTTTTGGTGTATATTTTCGAATGCGTTATGCATATTGGAACTATTTGTTCCCTTTTATGTTCCAATAATCCAATTTTTCTTCCGCACCTTGTCACCATGGCAAGATTGAACTGAAATTTACCAACTTCTACAAGGGACTTTATTACCATGATATGGTTTTGGGGAATTTTTAAAAAAGGTACATAAAGCGTTGGTGATAATAAAAAATGCACCCTGATATTTCCATACTGTTAGATAAGCTTTGCATCGTTAATGGAGAACGACCATTGGCCCGTTAACCTTACCCTATTACTTTAAGCTTACGTTGATATGATTAAAAGCCAAAATGTCATTAATCAAAATGAATTATAAGTTCATCAGTTTTCATTACTTTTCTTAATGATATCCAAACAATATCAATACGGGATTAATCGAACTCAAATAACTTGTTTTTTGCTAACATCCAAAAACAATTATATGATATATTTTTTTTATTAATGATATAAAGTTCTTCATAAAAAACTTATTAACTTTTTTAGAGGCTGAAACTGGTTCATGTTTACTGATTAAACAATTAATTTTCATAAATAATTTTATGATTTTTTATAGACCATACGAAAGTATAGCTATGGTTTTTAGTTATATGAAAAGGTTAAATGTGTGTTTTTTTTATATGTTCAATTTTTAGTTGCGCTTTTTGAAAAGTTTTCCTTTGATCTCTTTAACTAATATTGACTGTATATGGTCTTCTACGCGCTCATCACTAGAACGTGCAATCTTATAATTCGATTTCTCGTGATGCGTATGAGCCAAATATCTTAAAGGAAAATAAACTTTAGTTCATTATGTAATTTGAGTGGTACTTGAGAACTGGGAGCTCTGGCATCAAACTAACCAAAAAGATTATACATTTCTAATTTACAAATTGTTTGATGATCCCCTTCTATATTGCTGTCATCTATTAGATAAATCCATGTTGATATTCTGTCTTTAACATGTCATGGGAACTCAAAGATTAAAGTTTTTTTACTGGGAATTTTTTTTCAATCTATTAAAATGAGTTTATGTCATTTTAAATTAGTGCATACACAGAATTCTCTCGACTCGTTATTTTCTTTCTTCAAAGTTACATTAAGGAAAAAAAAAAAAAGTTAAGTCCAATTTTCTTTCTCCACTGAATAGCTTTTTTTTTCTTTTATTGTTATAGTTTTGGTCGTTCGATCCAGCAAAAAATGGTAGCTCAATTTGTGAACATCTGTGGTCGTGCAACATCTTTGGTGATCTATCCTTAGAGTTCGGCTACTTGACTGATCCACTTACTTCTATTATTTCGATGTTAGTCATTCATAATATTTATTTCTAAGAGTTAGGTGAGTAAGCATCTAGGCTTCTAATATATAGGATGTAAACTACAGTTATAATGTGTACCATTAAAGAGTATG